>APFE031570448.1:81470-151560 GCA_000404065.3 Pinus taeda
ATCAGTATATCATTGTTGAAGCCTTCTTCCTTTACATTATTCAGCCTCCATTGATCAGGAATTGTGAATGTTTTTTTTATGTATTTTTCATCATTTATAGTCCTCGTTTCTCAAGAGTAGCTTAATCAAACTGTTGTTTTTTGATTCAAAAGTGTCGTAACTGTCGTTTTGAGTCAAGAAGAAGAGTGTCGTAAAGTCTTCCTCTTCTAGATAGTTGATTGTACTTTTTACATTGTATTTGATTTGAATTGTCAATATTTGAAGTGTTGAAAATAGTTTTCCATTCGAAATCGAAAGTGTCGTTTTAGTCTTCCTTTCATTTTGAAAAGAAAATTGTTGAAGTGTCTCTTTGAAGAAAATAGTTTAGATCTATACTTAGTTTTCCTTTTTGGCATTCTCACATTAAGGAAGCGGAAAAACAAATACATGCATGTGCATTTGCATTTAGACTGCATGCGGAAAATGATTTGGGAAAAGTGCATTTAATGTGTGCTCTCTGCTCTTTGTTGAAATAATTGCACTCTTCTTTCCTTAGTAGCTAGGATTTTCATTGCTAAAAGAAAACAAACGATCGTTTATCATTTTAGATTGCATATTTAGGAATTTTACATCTACATCACGTGGTGAACCTTGAAAGACAAACTTCTAAGAAAAATCAACTCTAAAATAAGCCTTAATGAACATAAAAACGCTTTGGAACCTAACACACATCATATATAATTCTAGGCTAGAGACGTGTTCCGGTGTTATAAAACCTGGTAACTATTGTTTTCATCGAAGGTTGGGTGATTCCCCAACTTTGATACGACAAGTGCCAATACAGACTTGTGCTCCCCGTACCATTGAGTATATATTGGGAGACCACAATAGGCTGATATCCTTTATCCTTAGGAAGCTATTTTTGTTGCCCTATCGATCACAATGCACTGAACACAACGTTCGAGAAGATTGATTGTCGTACGTAAAATCCTTGGTAATTTTTCTTTAATTTACCACCAAGTTGTATATTGCAGTTTTAAGATTGGTTTGGTAATCCCTCTGTCTAGATTTCCAGAGTAGTCACTTTCGTTCCTTTTTGACTCCCTAAAAGAAAAGGCCCATCTGAGCACTTGTCACTTCAGGCTCATTAAAAATCAAAGGCGACTAGAGTCACCTTTATCTTTTTCTCGACTCTTAAAAATTGAAAAAGAAAAGTTGTGTCAAAGCGTCATAAAATTTATTTAATTTGGAATAACTTTTTCCCTTTAATTTTTGAGTTGATCAAGTAATCTGCAATCGTGGAAGAAAGTCAATCAAAACCCCATCGTTCACGGAGGCTAGTGAGTTAACTGTCTTTGACTCTAGAAACAAAACCATTCTAGGCAAAATGGTCTCATTTAACTGAGTCAAATTCTCCCGGTTTATTTGAAACTTGTGTTTCAACATCATCAGAGACTCCAGTTACTCCAATTATTTCTAGTACATTTGCATTTACAAAAGAAGTTCCGCAGTTACAAGAGGACATTAGAACTGGTACTAGTGTAGTGGTAAACACTTCTATCCCTGAACCAGCTCTATCTAGTGCTGATCCAGAAACTAAATTTCATTTACCTGAACATCTAGAAGTTGAGTTCCAGAATTCAAAAGGTGTCACCCCTCCAGTATCTGTCACTGCAAAAACTATACCTTCTTCGGCACTGGAAATATTTTATGGACCTGATGGTCTACCTCTTCCATCTGGAATGATTGCTATAGAAGAGATTGTAAAGGATCTTCCATCTAGTACCCCATTGCATTTTGTAACTGGGATCCACCTATATCCTTTTACTAAAGAGGTTAGTTCTTTTAATCACCCTTCATCGCAGGTTCCTGTCGAATTACTAGGAAATCTTTTGGATAGACTAAATATGTCTGAACAACCATCAACATCTAGGACTATGTCATCTGATACAGTAGTAGTGGAGCCTCCTGCTACTACTCTGACAATATTCACTGGTATACCATCTATCCCAACTAGTTCTCAACAGCTAGATGGAGTCCACCCAGGGACTGTTTCAACAGCATGGTCCATTCCTATTTGTTCATCTAGAATCTTATCTGGAATTTCTTATGTTGAAAATCAGCAAATTGATCCTTCACATCAGTATCAATTTGGGCAGTCCAGTCTCCAAAGACCAATTTATCCTTTGAACACTAGATTGTCGCCATATGGGGGGAAATATGCCTTTTCATTGTTCCCTCCTGGAGAACAACCATATGTGAGCTCACAACAAAATTTGGGTCAAACTGGAATTGCATCCAGTGGTTGGGCACCAATACTGCCTCAACCAAGGGTTGTATATTCAATGCAACCAAATCAACCTATGTCGAACATTCCCACTACACCTGCTATTGTGACTGTGTCACAAGTACAAGCACTGCCTGTTGTGTGTCAACCTTAAGTCTCTCTGGTCATAATACAACAACCTCTTGTCTCCACGGCTCAATCACAACCTCAGATTAGTGACTCCTTAACTAGAGTGACTCAGGCTCAAACAGGTACTATCACCCCTCATCTTGGTCAAACATCTAGTATTGGACAACAACAAATTCTCCAACAACCATGGATGGTACAATACTAACAACCACAATTCTAGCAAGCTTACCAAGGACCTAAGCAACAAGGTGCTTTAGGTAATGGACAACCACATTTTCAAAGCAGTTATCAACAACCATACTATAACGGTTATGTCCATCAACCTTATCAAAGTTACCAGCATCAAATACATTATGCTAATATGCAAAGACCCACTGCTCAGGCGATCCCATCTTATCCTTGGTATGCTTCGCCAAACCTGAATCAATAGTTGCCCTTTTAGCAACTCTGGAATTACCAAATTTAATCCGGTTAACAAATGATCTAATTTCTTATGCCCCTTGGTGGCTAGTAATTCTCATAAACTTCCTTCAGATATTCCTAAATTCAATGGAAATCTGGGTGAATATCCATCGAAACACGTAATGACCTTTCATTTGTGGTGTTCATCCAACACCCTCAATGATGATTTGATTAGGCTTCACCTTTTTCAGCAAACACTAAATGGTCCGGCAGCGTAATGGTACATCAAATTTCCTAGAGCTTCATTCAATAACTTCAGCACCCTTGCCACTACCTTTTTAACCCACTTTCAGTTACCCATAAGGTACGAAACAGGAATGGAGCTCCTTACCAATTTTAAACAAAAAACAACCACTCACATATCTGATCATATTCATGAGTGGCAACATCATTGTCGAATGGTAAAGACATATGTTCCTGATCAACTTCTAGCTGAGTGGTTTATTAAGTCGTTATTACCTTCTATTACAGAAGATGTGGCCAAGGCAGGAGTTTTCACTGAAGAGCAAGTCATTTCTCATGCACAATATCTAGACTTGATCTATACTCAGTCTGGCATGCTCTATGAGAAAATTCTTGATGCTCCTAGACCAAAATTTTCTATTCCTCCTCTTCCTAAATCAAACAGGGACTCTTATGCCAGTGATGGCATGATTAGCACCTCAAGTATGCAAACTGAAGAGTCTCCATCTAGTAAAGCCGTTGCAGTTTCTAATAGAAAAGAAAATGACAAACTTCTTGCCTCATAGGTTAATGCTGTGTCATCTGACAAAGGAAAAGAACCAAAGAACCAGGGGGTAAGAAGAAAGGGAAAAACAAAAATAAGAAATAGGAAGATTTAACTCTTGAGAAGTCTTCTAGAAACCTTGTTGGTGAAAGAAACCTAATTAGCCATGCTTCATCTGTGATGAGGACCACTCTATGAAAGATTGTCCACATCGAGCTGAGGTCACGAAGTTTTTGAAGACTTCAAGTACCTTGGCAGTATTGACTGATCCGTTTTCAAACCCAGAAACCAATATGGATACTATCAATCATGCTTCCCCATCCCAAGTGCTTATGTTGTCCATTTTGAAATAGGAAAGCGATGCTTTGATATAGACAAGGAATAAAGATTATGGGAATCCATAGATGTCGAACAATAAGGCTACAGGTCAACCTAGTAGTTTGACAACAACTTCTTCAAAAGTTGTGCCACCCATCATTCCTGAACTAACAATAAAGCTTCCAAAGGGAGTAGTACATAAATCGACATTTAATCCTCGTGCTCGAGCAGCACAGAATTATAATATAATAGAGGATCTGGCTCAATCACCATCTGCTATGTCAACACTTGAAGTACTGTAGAATTGCCCCTCCCAAGAGTAGGCTTTATTATCAGCAATAGGTGGGATTGACCCAACAGATTCTAATCTTGTGGCCTTTAACCACAAAGGATATGAACCTCAGTTATTGGCCCAAATTTCCTTCCCTCTAGAGGTAAAAGCCCTCAACAAAACTGTTCATAGAACAATAATTGATGAGGGGAAATCTACCTATATTATGTCAATGAGTTGCTGGAAAACTTTAGGCTCACCACCCTTGTCACGATCATCAAAAACATTAAAAGTGTTCGATGGAAGAACATACACGTCATATGGGATATTAAGTAACTTGCAAATTGAACTAGGGGGCAAGACAGTAGAAATTGAAGTCAAAGTTATCGATGGAAACCTCGATTACAATATCATACTGGGAAGGCCCTAGATTTATGCTATGGCTACTGTTCTGTCAACATATTTTAGAAAGATTGCATTTCCCTTCCAAGGCAGAATTACAGTCGTTGACCAACTAACCTTTTTCCCCAACAGTTCACAAGCTACAGGAAGCATTCCAATGATCAATGGAAGCTCTCAATCGCTTCAAAATATCAGAGTAGGCCTCCTAAGTGACCCTACCTTAATGGGTACTTTTTCCCTCCCACCTCCGAATAATCTAGCGAAAGTGGAAACAGTGGAAACCTATAATATGGTATCTTCTACATCAGCAAAGATTAAGAAGATTTTCAAACATTTTGTTAGCATGGATCATCACCAGGTATTGCCTCCAAGCCCCATAGAAATTTTGTAGCAATCAATTTTCTTCACCTAGGCGGCAAACCCAAATCAACACTCATCAAGTGTTTGGATATATAGGTCTCAAGAATATGGCACCTCTTTAGATCCTTGGTCACGTATCCACTCTACAGACAAAGGAATCATTCGGTCAATGATGATAGGAGAAGCACCATGGGAAGATTACCACCATCGTTCCCATCTTCAAGATAACGATGAAGATTATTCCAGTGACCTTAATCATCCTTCAGTTTTTTATTTTCCATCAAATATTGTAAATACGGTGGATTCCAAGCAAAATCTGTCCAATATTAAAGAAACTATCACCATAAATATCTCGACCAAACTTAATGTTGTAGAGAATATTCATATCAGCAAATCTTGTTCTTCTTCAGAATTGGAAATAAACTCCGCTCTCTTTCGTGAATTCAGAGATGTCTTTGCATGGTCATATGAAGAAATACCAGGCATTGACTCGAGAATTGTTGAACATGAAATCATGATGTATCCAGATGTCAAACCAGTGTGACAACGAATTCGACGGGTTAACCCGAAGAAAGCCGCTGCCATCAAGGCAGAAGTTGAAAAAATTTCACATGCTAGTTTCATTTACACTATTCCTCTAACTGATTGGGTATTGAATATTGTTCCTATCATGAAAAAGCAAGGAATGATTAGAGTGTGTGTTGATTACAGGGATGTAAATTAAGCTTGTCCAAAGGACAACTACCCTACACCCTTCATTGACTAGATAATTAATTAATGCACCGGATGGAAATATTTTTCATTCATGGATGGATTTTCTGGATACAATCAAATAAACATCCGCCCACAGGACTAGTCGAAGACTGCATTTATATTTTTGTGGGGCACATTCACGTACCGTAAACTACCTTTCAGTTTAAAGAAGGTAGTGGAAACTTTTCAGAGGGAAATGAACTACACCTTCCATGACAGCAAACACATCATTCAACCATATCTTGATGATCTACTGGCTCACTCGCGAAAGCAGACTAATCATCCGCAACATTTGAGAGCTATATTTCTATGTTGCCGACACTACAAGATATAACTCAATCCACACAAGTGTGTGTTTTGTGTTGGTTCTGTTCGTTTACCTGGTTTCGTAGTTTCTAAGGACGGGATTCGACTCGACTCATGTAGGGTTCAGGCGATCATCGACGTGCCTCCACCTTCAAATTTGCTTCAGATTCAGAAACTTCAAGGGAAAGCAAACTTTCTAAGGCGTTTCATTCCAAATTATGCTGAACTTGCTAAAGGTTATACACATCTTTTGAAAAAAGAAGTGCCCTTCAACTGGGATCAAGTTGTGCAAGCTTTCTTTGATGCTTTAAAGGAATCCCTAATAAAAGCATCATTAATGTATGCTCCTGACTATGAAAAAGACTTTAACCTGTATCTAGCCACAACAGATACAACCATCACAATGGTTTTAGTACAAGAAGAGAATGGAATTGAACATCCTGTATATTATTTAAGTCCAAACTTAAATGATAGAAAGCAGGTACTCCTATGTTGAAAAGTTGGATCTAGCAGCTATTCAAGGAGTACAGAGATTTCGACACTATATCCTCTTTTGCAAAACTACCATTTGGTCAGATTGCAACCCTATGACTTACATTCTGTCACGTCAATTACTAGGGGGCAAATATTCAAAATGGATAGCCATTTTGCAAGAGTTTGATCTGGAATTCACAAAATCCAAATCAAAGAAATCTCTAGATTTTGCAGAGTTACTATGTGACCTCCCATCATCGTCCAACGATTAAGCATCTAAAGCATTAATCATAGATGAATCTCTATTTCTGATATCATCAAGTGAGTCGTGGTATGGAGATATACTGATCTATCTCCAAACCCAAACATTTAGGCGTAATACCAATCACTATGAATAATGATGTACTCAATACCAAGCCAAAGACTACATGATCGTCGGTGATACACTTTACTATTGTGTTATCAATATAGTTCTGCGAAGGTGCCTCACACATGAGGAGGCCGAAAAGGTCCTGAATGATTGTCATTCAGGTGTGTGTGGGGGGCATCAATCTGGTTATGCTGTGGCACAAAATATCTTACAAGTTGGTTACTTATGGCCCACAATATTAGAATATTGCATAATTGTAGTCAAAAGTTGCTATGCTTGTGAGATCTTCGACTGCAAAACTAGACTACCACCCACACCACTGCATCCAATGGTTCCTATTGGTCCATTCGCCAAATGGGGCATAGATTTCATGACGTGTAACCCCACCATGGCTGGGGGGCATGGGTATATCATAGTCACAGTTGACTATTTTACAAAATGGGTCGAGGCAATGCCTATATTAAACAACAGCGGTGAAACAACTGCTCTTTTCTTTTTCAATCATGTAGTCTCTATATTCGGTGTTCCAGAGGCTATAGTCATAGATCATGGATTGTATTTTCACAATCACATGATGGTTGAATTGGCTACCAAATTAGGACAATCCCATGACAGTTCTACTCCATATTATTCGCAAGATAATGACAAGTTGAGGCCATCAACAAAGTCCTGAAGCGCATGCTGTAAAGGATGATTGGAGTCCACAAATGGAATTAGCACTCAATCCTATACTTAGCCTTGTGGGCATATAGAACATCGGTAAGAAACGCAACTAGATTTACACCCTTTCAGTTGGTGTATGGCCTAGAAGCAGTCTTACTGATTCAGTGTGAAATTTCATCTCTCAAGCTCGCAGTCGATCTACTTCCCAAAACTTCGAAGGAAGAGGCTCGTTTCTTGGAACTAATCCAATTGAATGAAACCTGTCATGATGCCGCTTTGGCTAATGAAGCTCATAAGAAATGTGTTAAGGCGCAATTTGACAGAAATGTCAAACCCCGTGTCTTCTCAGAAGGAGACCTGGTCTTGCTTTACGATCAGGGCTTCGATAAATTGGGAGCAGGTAAGTTTGAACCATTTCGAATGGGCCCCTACATTGTTAAAAGAGTATTAGCAAAAGGAGCCTACAAGCTAGTAGATTACGATGGGATTCCATTTTCGCAACCTTGAAACAGGTTGTATCTTAAACGTTACTATGCTTCATTAAGTGTAGTAATCTCTTTACAAATATGCTTTTGTTACGTTTTTGTTTTCGTCAAGGGTTATCACTTTGGTTAGGTAATCCACTTTGCATTTGTTGCAGATGTTGGACCTGTTTGAATCATTCGTTGGATACACTGACGGAGCTAGTCGTAGTACGCGAAATCTATCTTCTGTAGCATAGGCCATTTTTGATCCAAGCGGCGAGTTAGTGAGTTTCAGAGGGATATGTATTGGTCGATCAATGAACAACATCGTTGAGTACAACACGTTGATTCAGCCTCTCTTTGATGCCATCACACATGGCATACACCAACTTGTTTTCAGGCTAGATTCACAACTCGTCATCCTACAACTTACTGGTGTCTATTCCATTCGAAATCCAGCTATCTATCGTATGTTCCTAAGGGTCAGGATTTTGGAAAGGCAATTTGATTCTATTCAATACCAAAACATTTCCGGAAACTTAAACACATTAACTGATTCATTAGCAAATTATGTGTTAAATAGACATTTGCAACATTTATAGAGGAAAAAGCATTTCAATTAACATTTTCTTCAGGATCACATAACTTAACCAAAATAAAACTTCGAAAATAAAAAATATATAACTGTTTATAGTTTTTTACAAAATGTTCTGTGTCCAAGACAAAATCAGTCATATGACCCAAAAACTCAAAAATGCAGAAAAGAACCCTAGACTAATGGTGTTGTGATAACAAGTCACCGCCTGTAGATCATACGTAAGAGCCTAGTCCATCGACTCGGCACGCTAGTGGTATGGCGCTATAATCTCATAGGTAACTCGTCGGTCCTCACATCCTGAACACCAAGGGTGAGACCCTCGATTTGATCCTGCAATACTACCAGGGTCTCCGCTATGTCCAGATCACGAAGGACAACCCTCCCTATAGCCTCTCCTACCGAAATGTCAGCTGTCGTCCTCGGGCGCGCTGCTGGTCACACTGGCCCAACATCTGCACAAATATATGAGTTTGATTAGTCTTGATAGCATTTAAAAAACACAAGAACATTATAAAAAACCAATAAACAAAGATATGGTCAGATCATTTTACCCATAACACCCCACTGCTTGCCATCCGGTAACACCAAATCTGGGTCACCTCGGAAATCCATCCCAATGTATGGATACTTGGTGAAGACCATCTCCTGATGGTCGAACCACTCAAAGAAGGCATCAGAGAATGAAATCTATGACTGGGCAGCATGTCTGGCCATGAGTTCAACCCATCCCTGCATCCGTAGTTCCCTCGGTGCTGGTGATCCTAGTGAAGTGTATTGTGGCTACATCAGTGGAATCCTCTCCAAGGTGAAAGTAGTCAGACTGGAACCATAACCAAAGTTCTTGGATCTTCCACTCTTCACCTTGGAAAGCTATTATTTTATAACCAAAAGTACTACCTCACACCAGCTGAATACCTTTGGTTCTAGGCATTCCAAGGCGTACTGCATATACAATCTATTGGCCAAATGAAGAGCTAAACTACCAGCCAATCTAGCAAAGGTGAATAAAATAGTCCTCAAGGACTGGTCACTGACATTTCGAATACTGATCTTGCCATCCTTGCTCAGATGAGATCCATCTCTACAAAACTAGCGAATATAATCCCTCACAGATTCACACCCACGGGTGGATCCTGATAGTGAGAGAGGGGCACCATGCCTCGATAACCCAGTCAAAAAGTAGATATCCTCAACTATCAAAGGAATGGATTTGCCTCTAATCTGGAACACCTGTTTGATCAGATCCCATGCATCAAGAAGATATTGCAACAAATTGATTTGTTGCCTCATGCTAGATATGCAGAAGAATTTAAGCAAGCCACAGTTTCACAATGCAGTAACCATACCTAGATCATGTAAGGCAATCTGTCCTCTTCTTCATGCTCACATTCACACCATGCAATGGACATCTTGATCTGATTAATCTTTGAAACACAAACAAAAGATGAATTAGGATCCTGATTTGGGAAAAGACAGGCAAACATTTTTATGAAAAACACTGCACAAACTTTCCCTTCTATGCCCATCACACCCTGCCTGTGTATAGGGTGAGATGCATACTGACTGGCCAATGGCCAGCTCAGTATGCATCACACTTTTCGATGTAGACTAGGTGCGATGGGGAGAGAAAAAATTCTTTAAACCCCTGGGGCCCAGAAGAACAAGAAAACTTGCTCAGAATCAGAAAAGGATGGAATACAATTGAAGAGCTTAGGGTTAGCTCCTACCTGGTCCTGACGGTGCGGATAATAGTCCATTAGATCTCCCAAAATCAGCTGATGAAATTTAAGGGGGAAAGAACCTCCAGAGATCCAACAATCCCAAATTTGAATGAAATGGTAAAAATGAGAAGTAAAACTGCTTTTATGTTACTATTCACGTAATTCAAGTAAAATGTTAGTTTTTAATTCATTTTTCAAGCATGTATTTGCATTTCTAATCAATTTGATGGAGTAATTGAATAGGTTGTACGGCTATCGAAAGAACATAGTGTTAATGGTGAAATAAGCATATCTGACTATTATCATGAGCAATGTTACTGCAAGGTTCAAGCTCGTTAAAAAAAAATAAGAAACCCACCACTGAGAATAGTTTCTAAAGATTCAAAATCATTAAAAAACGAATCCACCCTCAGTAAATAACCTTTGTGATTGCATTGCTATCAGCCTTTTGAGCCTTGGTTGTGTTCTTACCATCACCTCCATTCTCTTGGCCGATCATATGCCTCCATTTTATTGTTTACCCTTTTAAGGAACAACTGCGATGAGTGATTCTATTAGCCACCCTCTTTACACTGCTGTGTTTGAGAAGTTCCAAATTTACTTGGAACCAGTTGCTACTCGAAAACATCACTCGTTCCTAAAAAATGAGTCTCTTTTAAGCTCTTTTTAGACTCATAAAATATGAAAAGATTTCTGAGCTTCTGGCCTTTCCAGCTTGTTAAATTAACAAGAAGCGCCATCCCTCCTCTACATTTTAATCTTTTTGGACCTGAGGGATCATTACACAAAAAGATCGAGCCCTTGTCTTATTCAGCTCATTAAACTATCTAAAAGTCATCCCTTTTGTATTATTTTATACCTTTTCGGACTTAAGGGATTATGCCACGAAAAAGGACTACTGGAGTTTCCTTTTCATCTCTTTTCAAACTCTCTAAACATGAAAAGGACCGAGTTATCTTTGTCATTAAACTCGTTAAAAAAATAGCACCAAACTTGTCCATCTGGACAAGAGCAAGTTTCACTGTCGCTAGGGTCGCTAAAACATAGTGACAGGTTTGCTCGAAGGGAAAATTATAGAACAAGCATATGTTATCCTCCTCAAGCTTGACAAAAATAAAGAGGTATTGGTTAGCAATGACTAGGGAAAAAGGGAAGAAAACTTGAAGAACTTCATTGGTAGTAGGTCGCTCTTGAACATGACACTTTCACTCCATCACCATGATTGAGTCGGATTGGGTTATTCCATTCACCAGTCACATCACCATTGGTCCTCCGTACCATCCATTTTTGGGGTTAACGCTACCAATCCTTCTTAGTGTTGCCGATATGTTCAAGAGAAGTCATTCAAAGAATTCACCAGCCCAACTAATTCCTCATCCACTGCCATACTTTCACTCTCCATTTTTCATGATCGCCATTCCTGAACCTTGTATCATCAGATCGTTTTCACCTCCACAAAATCACTTGTTTCGTTTTGTGTCATAGAGGTTGGATTCATTAAGGCCCTCTGATAATGGGTCACTTCTTGTCGACATCAGCTCATTATCAAAAAATTTGACTTAGGAACAACCCTTTCAGTACTTTGAATCTTGCATGCCTCAATGGAAAGTTTCTCACTTCCGACGATAGGTTTACATCAATGGCCTTCGACTGAAAGATTTTGCGTGGTGTTCGACATCAGATCCTATATTCACACCACATGAATTATACTATAGTACCTTGAGGGTCATTATCATTATCAGTGATTCCTCTCATGCCTGTTAACAACTTACATCATTGGCTAGTAATCAGGCGATGTCTTTCCATGTTCGACTTCAGAACATCTTTTCACATGGATCGACTTGTACATCGGGCAAAGATTGAACGAGTTTGATGACCCCAGATCTAGTTTCATCCGTTCAGGCTACGATATATTCAGGAAAATAAAGACATCAAATGTACACCATAGCTACACACATGATCATCCAAGCTAAGAGATTATGGCTCTACAAGAATCACCAGTCTGCAACAGTAGATGATTGTCTGTCCTATGTACATGAAAATGAATTTATAAAGTTGAGCATGGGAATGCCCGCCTCAGCTAGATCATGAAAATAATATGAATATAATGTATTTATTTTATATAGGTAACCTTCCAGTTCGAAAAACCTCATATCCTCATGATAAAGCATTTCACCCGACATCAAAAGATTTACGACCTCATGCTTTAGGGGGCAACTGTTATAGACATTTTTGGGCACTGCAACTCCAATCACATATTCTGATAAACCAAGGGCTATTAAACCCCTAAAAGTGTTGTTTCACACCCTAAAGGATCATGGTAAACTGATTGCATCATTTCCCAGAAGTTCCACCTGAAAAACCACTCACAACTGGCCAAAACTGGACCATATAGACTGCTCCATGCTTAGGGTGTGATGCATCTCACCCGCTAAACAAAAGAGGTACGATGCATACTGAAAAGGCCTTAAGTAGGGTGCGATGAGTGAGAGTAGACAAATGGCAGAGACAGTTTGCTAAGTGGAAACCCAAAGAATCTTCTAGAAACTTCTCATATGACACTTGCTTCTCTGAATTCACCCAGGAATGAGTAAGAGATCATGAAATCTCCAAGTGGAACCAAGAACTATCAGTGAAATGACACTAATCAAAAACCCAGAAGCTAACTCACCCCTCTCCAAATATCTATAGATGGTTCCCTCATCTGAGAGATCTAAAGGCTGGAATTTTGTAATTTGTAAGGAAGTGTTGTTGGTTTCTCTTTGAGGCATTGTATTGTTGGATGATCTTACTTTTCATGAGGTGAAGAGGGCTTTCATGCTGGGAGGATAATGTTGGATTAGACAACTGGGTTGTAATCCTCTCTTCTACTTCTACTATCAATAAAGTTATTTGAGTTTTCCTCCATATACTTGTGTATTTGTGAATCTTGCTATTTATGAATGAAATTGAATGGTTAATGTATTTCTGATTCTATATTGTTTATGGTATTATAGATCTCTATGCTTTGATGGTGTTTTGTTGTTTTGCCTCTATGGTGTTCTTTAAAGTAGGACAAGTAAGAAATAAGTGGCAAGCTCTATCAAAGGAGAGAGGAAACAAGCAAGGAGCCAAGCGAAAGATTCAGGTTGGTGCTCTTTGCTTTTCTCTTATCTATCATACATAAAGGAAAATACAAGTTACTTTGAATTGTTTTTTTCTAAGATATCTACCCATCTTAGTGGGACTAACAGATCAAATAGACACTAGTTTTCCCGGAAAATGGAAATACCTGAAAACCTGCTTCACTGTTGTCCAATGCTCCTTCCCTGGTTTTAACATAAAGCTGTTCAATACTCCCACTGCATGTACAATGTTTGGTCTAGTACATACCAATGCATACATCAGGCTATCGACTGCACTTGCATATGGAACACGGGACATGTCCTCTTCCTCTTCTTGTGTCTTGGGAAACTGTTCAGCATATAACCTCACACCTACAGGAATAGGAACCTTCGCCGATTTACTATCATGCATATTAAATCTCTGTAATATTGTCTCGACATACTTCCTCTAGTTTAACCAGAGCTTCCTATTTGCCCAGTCTCTTTTAATTTCCATGCCCAAAATATAGTTTGCAGCACCAAGATCTTTCATGTCGAATTTGGAGGACAATTGGGTCTTCAAATCCTAGATAATTTCTTTGTCATTTCCAACCAGCAACATATCATCCACATACAAGACTCAATAAATAACACAGTCACAAATTAATTTAAAATACACACAGTGATCTACTTTTCTTTTGGTGAAGCCAAGTCCCCGTATAAATGTATCAAATTTCTGCTACCACATCCTTGGTGACAATTTTAACCCATACAAAGACTTCTTTAACTTGCATACAATTTCTTTCTTACCCTTCACCACAAAACCTTCAGGTTGCTTCATGTAGATATCCTCTTCTAGATCCCTGTGAAGAAATGTTGTCTTCACATCCATCTGTTCCACCCCAAAATCAAAAGCAACTTAAATAGATAAAAGAAATCTAATAGAAGCTACCTTGGCAACAGGAGAACAAATTTCACCAAAATTAATTCCTAGCACCTGGGAATAACCTCTTTCTACCAATTAAGCTTTGTATGTCTCCACCTTTCCTTCTACATTTGTCTTCTTGAACACCCATTTACTTCCATTGGGTTTCCTTCCAGCCGCAACTCCACCAGATTGTTAGAAAATTATAGATTACGGAGCAATGGAACACATAAAATATTGTAGAAATATAAACACAGAAAATGCATAAAACAGGAGAGACACAGATATACGTGGTTCACCCAGTTTGGACTACATCCACCCTGAACAGCCAGTCCTTCCTTTCTATTATCCAGCAAAATGAAGAGACAAAACCTACATCAAATCCGCTGTAATATCCTCTATTTTCTCTCATAGTCTCACCTCTCCGTTTTTCGCTCACACACATAGAATACACATCTATTACACAGCCTCAAAGACAATGCCCTCATACAAAGAGTGGGGTTGCCTTCTAGGGAAAAAAACCCTAAACTAAACATAAGTTCTACCGTTAGATCATCCGCCTAATGAACGGCCTAGATTGACTAGAAATTACTATACTTTTACAAGGCAAATTTACATCTGTTTTTAGCTTTGGAGGCGCTGCCGCCGAGCCCCCACCGGGGGACCGTTGGCCCCCGGGCCCCCGTAGGGGGGACAAGTCCCCCCCGCACCCCCCGCGTGGAGGGGTGTACAAACTTCCTGGGGTATACATCCGGCTAAAATAAAGACCTCTGAACAATCATGCTCCACACACAACACAAATCCCAAGCCTCATTTTTGTGCAAAGATGCAATTTCATCAACCATGGCCTCTTTCCAGAGTTTTCCATCCTTTGAATCTACTACTTCCTTCAAAGTTCTAGGATCATTGTTAGTAATAGATAAAGCAAAATTTGAACAGAAATTGGATGGACTATATCTTTTTGGCTGCCTTCTTTCTTGAATTGATCTTCTCACACCTGGAGTTTGTGGCTCTTCATATTCTGATTCCACCTCTGTTGTAGAGTCTGATTCTTCCTCCTTAAGCTCAAACTCTATCTTCTTAGGTTCCTTTGGTTTAACTTTAGGTTTAATAACATATTTTACCTCTCTGAACACCACATCTCACTTGTACACAACCTTCCTTATTACTGGGTTCCAAAGCTTATAACCCTTTAAACCATCCTCATACCCAATAAACATGAACTTTTCATATTTACTATCCAACTTGGTTCTCTTCTCCTTTGTAACATGTATATATTCATCACATCCAAATACCTTCAGATGTGAAAGAGATGGTTTCTTACCAGTCCATACCTCTCATGGAGTCTTATCCTCCAACACTGATGAGGGTGATCTCTTGACCAAGTAACATGTTGTCTCCACCATCTCTACCCAGAATTCCTGTCCTAACCCGACACCACTGAGTATGCTTCTTTCCCTTTCCATCAATGTCTTGTTCATTATTTCTGCAACTCCATTTTTCTCAGGTGTGTATGGAGTAGTCTTCTGCCATGCTATACCACACTTCTTACAAAATTCTTTAAACTTCTTGCTGCAAAACTCTCCACCATTATCTATCCTCAACACCTTTATCTTCTTCTCTGTCTGGTTTTCCACTAGAGCCCTAAATTATTTAAACCTATCAAAGACTTCAGATTTCTTCTTAACGAAATATATCCATGTATTCCTTGAGAAATCATCTATATATGATACATAGTACACAGACTTACCTAGTGATGGAACCTTCACAGGTCCAAACACATCATTGTGCACAAGTTCTAATATATGTTTCACCCTTTTACCACCAGAGGGGAAACTCACCCGATTTTGCTTCTCATATACACAATTTTCACAGAAATAAAAATATAGAGAGCTATTACTCATACCTTCTCCCATACCTTTACCATGAAGTATTCAAAGGCCCTTCTCTCCAATATGTTCAAGCCTTTGATGCCACAACATGGTCTTCTCTCCAGAGACCATTAGATTTTCTGCTCCACTTTCAGGAACCCCAGAACTGTTGCACCCATCAACAACAATGCTACCTTGCAGCTTGTACAGAGTTCCAATTCAAACTCCCCGCATCAATACTAGTGTCCCCCAAACCATCTTGCAGGTATCCTTCTCAAACATTGTTTTTACACCTACATCATCTAGCTTGCTTACAAAAATCAGATTTCTGGCAAATGCAGGAATATGTAGAACATCCGGAAGTGTTCTAACCCTTACACCTTACAAATTCAGTGTTACGTTTTCGTGACTAATGATTATAGCCTTCCTGTCATCCCCCAAGAAGACATCACTACCATCATGTTTCTTATACTAGTAGAACTACTCTCTATGGGGAGTGAAGTGAAAGGATGCACCTGAGTCAATCAACCATGCCTCATGATCTACATGTGTACTTGAAGAAGCCAAGTACGCATCCCCACCTTCATCTGAGGTGGTTTTCACCTCTGCAGAAGGAGCATCATCAAATCCCTTTCCTTTGTCAGGAGCTTTAGATTTACAGCCCCTTTTGTAGTGCCCCTCCTTTCTGCATTTCCAAAACACTACCTTTACAGGTTTTCCTAGAGATTTAGACCTCCCTCTAGATTTAGACCTCCCACTGGATGACTTATTTTTGCTTTTGTTCTAGGACCGTCCTTGTATAGACAAGGCATCACCATTCTAGCTCTCCATATTTTTTTGTTTCATTTCCTCCGTCAGCAAGGATGAGACTATTTCATCAAACTGCAAGGCAATTGTATTGCTACCTATTGCAATAACCAGACTATCCCACGAATCTGGTAGAGAACACAACAAACTAATGCACTTATATTCATCTGAAATTTTAATATCAATAAATAATAACTGACTTACCACAGTGTTAAATGTGTTCAGATGCTCTATCACCAAGACTCCATCTTTCATCCTCAGGTTATGCAACCTTTTCCACAGGAACAATTTATTCACTAGAGACTTAGATTGGTACAAAGTCCCTAAATTATCCCACAAAGCCTTTACCATAGATTCCCCTAATACATTCAGCAATACTGAATCTGGGACACACAGTATTGTGCTCTTTGCCTTCCGATCCAACTTCTGCCATTCTTCATCGGACACTCCTGTTGGTTTAGTACCTAGATCTACCATGATCCACTAATCTTTATCCACCAATAGATCCTCCATATTGAGTTTCCAAAACTCATGACTCTGACCATTAAATTTCTCGATGTCTATCTTTCCACTACTCGCCATCTTCTTTCACCACCAGAATCGATCTCGTAGATCTCCCACTGAACAGGGTCTACCACAGGCTCGAGCGAAACCCTTTAGCAAAAAAGGCATCCCATTGAAGCCAAAACAACTCTAATACCAAATGTACATTTTAATCACGTACATAAATTGCCTGCATATGAATTCTAAAACACAGAAAATAAACAATGCGAGAGAATAACACAAAAAACATAAATACATAGATATTTTCCTCTTGATCCCAAAACCAAGACTAGAAGATTTATTTTTCATTATATTCCTTTCAATGTTACAATACATATTTATATATGTTGAAGCATCCAATTCCATGGACTGAAAACCATCGCGTCCAAAACCATGGACCGAAAACCATCGCGTCCAAAACCATATGCGAAAATCATGCACAAAACCATCGGTAGGTCCGCCCAACCTAATATAGGGTCCAAAAACAAAATTTTCTGGGGTGCTGCCCTGGACCCCATAGAGGGGGGTTACCTGCACCACTAAAACCCCCTGTGACCCACCTACTACACAATCTGAGCAACGAAGGGGGGGCTCCGCCCCCCATCTAACCCCCCGGTTAACTACGTGGGCTAGTCGTGGAAAGAATATAACACAACCTAACAAATAGGGTGAACCATCACAAGGGAAAGACTTCACTCATGAGATAGAACAAGCACTTCAATAGTTGGATGTAGATATGGAGTAGCAAGAGTTGGGATAGGACACCGACCTCATGCCTCACCACAAAGAAGTTGACTCACCCACTTCAATGCATCCATATGATGAGCAAGTCTCGAATGACCAAGGAGGTACTGAGATCCTTGGTGATTAGCCAAAAGAAGAGATGCACAACATCTCATTCAATGAATCCCCACATAGAGTTGTGTGGTCTCGTAGAGTGTCAACTACGGAGGATCATACGGCTCCTAAGCAAGTTGAGGAATGAGTGATCCTGGTTGATGTGCACAAACATCCATCTTCCTTGATCGATGCAACTAGAGTGTATGCCAAATCCACTAGCTTAAGTATTTTCTTCCTAATAGCTGAGAATGAGTGAATGGAAAAGGAACTAAAAACAACCAAGCAAGGAGGAGACTTGGTGACATTGTTCACCCAAGATGAATTGAAGAAGTCAATACTCGATGAATTATTGTCCCTTAACATAGTTATGCGAGCATTGTACTCCAAGTTTGGTACCATGCATAAGGAAGTCGTCTATCTCAATGGATGGTAACAGTGATGTGCTAGAAGAGCACGTATCTTAATGAACTTGCATGCTATTGTTGATGATATGCAAACATGGATGATGAAGTACAAGGGATCCCCACTTCACTTGCCTAAGATGATAAGCGCCAATGTGATCAAGCTGAAGGCACATATCTAGAGTCAGAACCGGAATTATGAAGATCTATCGCAGTTCATCACTAGCATATAGGCCTCCCATGCATGAGTATTCAAGAGTATGGATGTTGTGGTGTGCACACATGCGATCCCATCACTTGGGACTCTCACCCAGGAGAAGGAAAATAAATAGGTCTGAATATAGCTTGACTCATACTTTGACGAGTTGATGCACATTACCACCAGCCCAGACTTTCCCATCATTGTAGACATCATGCACAAGTATGTAGCTAGTCTGACCACATTGAAGACAATGATGCACATGCTTTCAGATGAGTTTTAGAGAGGAGCCCGAGCAATTTATCCAGATGCTATGGAGGCAAGGGTCAGGTTTCAGATGGATGTCATCGCAGAACACACAGACACCATTAAGGACTACAAATCTTGGCATCAATATGTTACCATTGATCAACATGAGGATGTTGAGGAGTTGGACTTCCATGGTTGTTTAAGCCAGAGTGATGTCTAGCATGGCTTTCTCAAGCCATTGTGTTCACATGGGTACATGTGCGTTGTAATGTTAAGTCATGTCATGTATAAGTCAAGTGTCAATAGTGAAGGTAACAATCATAGAGTAGGTGAAGAGTCATGGGGGTAGTTGAACAGTCACCAAGGGGAATGTCAAGGGTCACCCCACCCTTTGCTATAAATAGTCCCTCATAACTCATTGTATAGGCTTTTGGTCAGCCAAGCTTTCGATAAGACTATCTTGGAGAGAGCTTGGATAGTATTGTAACACACATTGGCTTCTCTACTGCACAGAGCTAGTACATCTCTTTCGATGAGCAAGCAGATGTGGCTGTAACGTTCCACTGTTGGGGTTAGTGGGTATATATGGATGTATTGTATGACTGGAACTTACACTTATTTATATAATAAGAGCCAACATGTTTCATGCATATGTTGTATTGTATTCTAGTTGTCTTGCTTACTCTAAATGTGATCCAAAATGGATTTTGGATAGACTCCTAAGTCTAAATGTTCCTCACTGAGGAAAATGAAAGTCTAAGGAAATTGTTGGACATAGCCCCATTACAGAGATCTTTTCATTCTGAATCTACTGCAACTTGAATGGGAAAAAATGAACTTAGGATGCAAAATTTATGGCAGAAAGAAGATGCCCTTTGTTCCTTGGAAAAAGAGGCAATTCTTCGAAAAAATGGCCTAAAAGGCTTTATGAATAAAAATCGCAATGGAGGAGGTCAAAGGCAGACTTAAGCAGAAAGGGGAAGCACCCCCGATCGCTGATCCTTGACATATTAGGTAGGAGGTGGGCTTGTGTGTATATAACCTAAGGCAAGACCCATGCCGATGTGATATTGCGATCGCTGATATTGGTGGATCGCAATTGGCGACGACATAAGGCAAAGGATGGACCCCCGAGCTGAGCGATGTTACGCTCGCCAAAATTGGTAGATCAGCGTCGGCCATGGTATGGGACTTAAGGCAAGACCCTGGGCCATGCAACTTGTGATAAAGCCAGACCTGACGGGTCTTATAGGCACAAATATATATATTTTGAGATCCAAAAAATGGGTTTTTCCTATGTAAATTGGCATTTTTCATTAAATAAATGAAACACAAAGGAACGCACTTGATGCAATATATAACGGACCCGAAAGGTTTTATGCATGAAAATATGTATAATTTGAGTTCCTTAAAGGTGGGTTTTGGGCAGGCCTCAAGTGGTAAATGGTTTTGGGCTTGCTCTACCTGATCCCATACAGTGAATGACACGTGGCTAGCGGAGGAGAGAGGAAAATCGCCTTTTCAAGCAGGTAACCTTTGTGCTCCTAAGCTGCTTGAAATGGGATACTGACCGTTGGATCAAGGATCTTGCAGGTCAATAGTGGAGATTGCGACAACAACCAAAGGTGGACCTGAGGTGATTTTAGGGTGATTGTGATAATATTTGGAAGTCCGATAAAGTGGATTTTGTCGGTTTTTTGAAGGTTTTCCCGTGTATTTGGAATTTTTCACAACACACTAGTGTGATGCGATATAATGCCTAATGGAGGACCTAATAGGGATTTAGGGGCGATTGGATGGGATCTCACATCCAGAAATCATGCCCAATAGTGTATTTTGCAGGCCTTCCCTATGTAATGAGATTTTCTCCATTTTTCGATTTTCGCCTATGAAACGGTCTCGATTCCCTTTGTAACAGCTTCTAATCATCATGTCACACTGCAAGCAGGCGTTCTACAAGAAATGATGCCCATAGAGCCAAAAAGCCAAGTGGCCAGTCTAACTGATAGTGAGTAGAAAAGCAGCAGAGGCGCAGAGGGAAGATGATATGTAGAGAAATGGCCAGGGAAGCTGTAAAGCCTGGAAAATGCCTCAAAGGAGACAGAGAGCTCAATTAAGCAGGGGGAATGAAAACAAGCAGCATAGAAAGTAAAAGTTGAAGCACAGAACACCCAAGTGGAGTCACTTGGAAGTCAAGTGAAAAGCCTAAGAGCTATCATTCACAAACAGCCAGAGCTAAAGCCCGAGAGCTAGAGCGAGAGCTGAGGGCTAGAAAGCTGAGAGCTTCAGAGCTAGGGAGAGATGGTGTTTTGAGCCCATTGTTCCTATGTAAAATAGTGGAGTTGAGCCAAGAGCTTGTAAAAGGACTTTGCCATAATCCTAGAGAGCCTAGTCGAGATGACTAGAGCTTAAGGATATGTAGCCCAAGAGTTTTGGGTGAACTCCTCATTAAATTTTTGTCTTATGTGTGTTGTTTTATTGCTATATTATATCTGCTTCTTTATTTGCTATTGTATCAGTTCAAGCAAATAGACTTAAAAACACATAAATAGTCATCAATAAACATAAACATACACCCTATTTCAAGCACATATTTAATTCTACATTGGTTAATCAATAAGACTTGGGAATATTTAAGCTTTGGGAGTGGGAGAGGTTCTTGTAAGTTAGACAAGAAGCCTAAGTGCCCCATTTTTAAATCAGGTGGTATCAGAGCTTGAGATTGATTAACCACACCTTCAAAGAAGGTTATATTAGAATGCTTGATTGGCAGAGCAAATATTGCTTGTCTGGAAGGTGTTTGGGTAGTCAAGGATTGATTGTCTGATTGATTGTATGCTTGTTGTAGGCTGACTATTTTCTGAGTTTGCAGAGGAAAAGGGAAAGTTGTTGATAGCTCAGTCCAGGAAGGACAAGAAGGAAGAAGGGCTGAAGGAATTATTCCATTCCAAAGGACCTCAAAGAAATCCTTGAAGCACAAGAGGTTTGTTGCAAAAGGTTGCTTAATAAAGCACTTTATTAATATTGTTTGAAGTTCTTTTGTTCATTGATGTAATGACAACTTCTACAAGTGAATCCTCAAATTCCTCCTTCATCGCAAGACTCTATGATGGATACTTGAAACAAGACTTGTTCATCATGATGGACAAGGTGAGAGAAATGTATGAGGATTGAAGAAAGAGTAGCATAGTTAGAGAGCAGTTGAATTCCATGAAGGAAGAGAAGTAGTTGCTTTCTGACAAACTGTAGGAAATGGGGAGGCAACTTCATATTGAAAATATGAACCTGAAGATGATGCACGAGTTGGAGTCACAGCTCTTTGTTGCCAAAGAAGCCTTGGTCAAGTATCAACTTGAAGAAGAGGTAAGACATTCCAGTTTGTCTTCAAATTCCTCTAAGAATGCTTATATTGGTTCTTTTGAAAAACATACCAAAGGCATAAGCTCCAAGCTAATGTCCAAGATGGGCTATGAAGGAAAAGGCTTGGGTAGGCATGCACAAGGTATTGTTGAGCCAATAATAATTGAGGAAAGGCCTAAGTATTTGGGTCTTGGCTATGGATAAGATTATGGAGAAAGTCCCAAAGCTGCCATGTAGACCATTAAAACAGCTCCACGAAGGAGTTGCATTGCAGGTCTTCAAGAGTGTGAAGGTTGTATTAAGGAGGAATGCAATAGCTTCAAATATCATTTGCAGGATGCAGGTGTTTAGAATCACACACTTGAACCAGAGAGTTGGGGAGACTCTAACAACCTTGAAGACATTGATGGGGTTCCAAAGGGAGCCACTTCTTCATTTTCTTCACCTCCTTATGAAGGCAATAAAGGTGAAAGAGAAAGGTATAAATCTGGTTCTAATCATCTTCCTTTTGATTTTGAAAAGCATGATAAATTTCCACATAAGCATGGGAAAAGAATTGCATGTTCCTTTTGTGGTTTGGATAACCATGATGTTTCTAAATGTTTGAAGAGAATGACCACATACATGAAACTTTTGAAGGAAAAGAAGCAAAAAGCCAAAGGTCCATTGGACAAGGAAAATCATGTTGTCAAGAGGATGCACGTGTGTTGCACTTACTTCCAAAAGCAAGGGCATCTTGCTGAAAGATGTTGGACTTTGAATCCAGCAATGCTTCCACAAAAGTTGAAGAAAGTGGAAAGAGAAGATGGTAGAAATGGAAAGGAAAATTTCATGAATGATGTGTCTTAGGATGATTCACATGATGATGCTGATGTGCAAACAAATGTAGTACCTTTGAAAGGGATTGGTGAGAAATGGATAGAGTTCTTATCCAGTTAAGATTGCATGTCTATTGATGTATCTATTTGCATTTCTTTGTTAATGAGATGCAAGTTGCAAGTTCTTACCAAGAAGGTGAATGGAAAAGTTGAGTAGGAGACTCACTTTATTGCTGCAACATTATATTTTATTTCAGATTCGAAAGTACAGTGTACTTAAGTGAAAGTTGAAGGATGAAATACATGCATGAGTATGAAGTGCATGGAACAAGGATGTTGATTTTTTCCTTGCTTTGAACATGTATGTGTAATTAACTTGTAGGGTGATTGCTTTGACATGCATGTGATGCAATGTTGACTTGGGGGAAGTTAACTTGGTCTCTAAAAGGGAGATAATAATGAAGTGTTTCATCTCTTGAAAAGAGTCCTAATGGTCTTTTTCTACATGCTTGACTTGAAGGGTCATTTGTTTAAAGGCATGTTTTATGGGCTTGTTATCTAGTCCATAATTTGTATGCAGATGTAAGACATGGAGGTTTTCACAAGATGTGAAATCTATTTCTTTTGTTGAAGCAGGAGTTTAGTCCATCCTGTTGTTATCTATATTTCCGTTGTTGTTAACAGTTGTTGTTGACAACTTTTCAAATAGGTACAAATGAGAATTTTGTGGAGCAGGTGTATTTCACATTTTTTTGAGCCACCTTGGATCAATGATCAAGGCAAATAAGTTCAAACCACCTTCTATGACCATTTCAGCAGAAGTTCTGCAGGAAGGCAAGGAGGAAGACAATTCTTCCCAGGAAGACAAGCCCATCCAGGAAGGGAAGTGGTCAGAGACTTTAGTTCAAAGGTGCTATGCAAGGAAAGTGTATGGAGGCTGAAAGAAGAGGGTGATGTTACTATCAGGTACTATTCAGATCAGTATATTAGTCTTTTGGAGACCAAAAGTTCTTTTAGTGGGAAGGCGTGATCCAAAATGGATTTTGGATAAACTCCTAATTCTAAGTGTTCCTCATTGAGGAAAATTAAAGTCCAAGGAAGCTCCTAGAAATAGCCCCATTGTAGAGATATTTTCATTCTGAATCTATTGCAACTTGAATGGGCAAAAATGAACTTAGGATGCAAAAGTTATGGCAAAAAGAAGATGCCATTTATTCCTTGGAAAAAGAGGCAAATATTAAAAAAAATGGACTAAAAGGCTTTATGAAGAAAAATCACATTGGAGGAGGTCAAAGGCAGACTTAAGCAAAAAGGTGAAGCACCCCCGATCACCGATCCCTAACATATCGGGTCAGAGGTAGGCTTGTGTGTATATAACCTAAGAAGAGACCTGGGCCAATGTGATATCGTGATCACCGATAATGGCGGATCACAATTGGCGATGACACAAGGCAAAGGACAGACCCCCCGAGCTAAGCAACGTTGTGATCACCGAAATCGGCAGATCGTCATGGTGATGGCGTGGGACTTAAGGTAGGACCCTGGGCCATGCGACTTGTGATAATTCCGAACTTGACGAGTCTTATAGGCATGAATATATATATTTTGAGATCTGAAAAAGGGGATTTTCCTATGTAGATTAGCATTTTTCGTTAAATAAATGAAACACAAAAGAATGCACCCGATACGATATATAATGGACCTTAAAGGTTTTATACATGCAAATATGTATAATTTGAGTTCCGTAAAGGCGGGTTTCGGGCAGGCCTCAAGTGGTAAATGGTTTTAGGCTTGCTCCGCCTGATCCCATACAGTGAATGACATGTGGTTGTTGGAGGAGAGAGTAAAACCACCTTTTCAGGCGGGTAACCTTCGTGCTCCTAAGCTGCCCGAAATGGGATATTGACCATTGGATCAGGGATCCCACAGATCAATGGTGAATATTGTGACAATAGCCAAATGCAGACCTGAGGTGATTTTAGGGTGATTGCGATAATATTTTGAAGTATGATAAAGTGGATTTTGTTGGGTTTTTGAAGGTTTTCCCGTGTACTTGGGATTTTTCCCAATACACTAGTGTGATGCGATATAATGCCTAATGGAAGACCCAATAGGTATTTATTGGCGATTGAATGAGATTTCACATCCGGATATCATGCTGGATAGTGTATTTTGTGGGCCTTCCCTCTATAATGGGATTTTCTCCATTTTTCGATTTTCACCTATGAAACAGTCCCGATTCCCTTTGTAACAGTGACTAATCATCATGCCACGCTGCAAGAAGGCGTTCTATAGGCAATGATGCATTGTACAGCCATAGAGTTGTAGAGACAGGTGGCCAGTCTAGCTAACGGGAAGCAGAAAAGCCACAGAGCCGCAGAGGGAAGATGATACGCAGAGAAATGGCCAGGGAAGCTAAAAAGCCTGGAAAATGCCTCAAAGGAGACAAAGAGCTCAATTGAGCAGGGGGAACAAAAACAAGCAACACAGAAAGTAAAAGCTGAACCACAGAACAATCGAGTGGAGTCACTTGGAAGTCAAGTGAAAATCCCAAGGGCTGTCATTCACAGAGAGCCAAAGCCAAAGCCTGAGAGCCGGAGAAAGAGCGAGGGCTAGAAAGTCAAGAGCTTCAGAGCTAGGGAGAGATGGTGTTCTGAGCCCATTGTTCCTATGTAAAATAGTGGAGTTGAGCTAAGAGCTTGTAAAAGGACATTGCCATAATCCTAGAGAGCCTAGTCGAGTTGACTAGAGCTCAAGGAGATGTAGCCCAAGAGTTTTGGGTGAACTCCTCATTAAATTGTTGTCTTATGTGTATTGTTTTATTGTTGTATTATATCTACTGCTTTAGTTGTTGTTATATCAGTTCAAGCAAATAGACTTAAAACACATAAACAGTCATTAATAAACATAAGCATACACCTTATTTCAAGCACATATTTAATTCTGCATTGGTTAATCAATAAGACTTGGGAATATTTAAGCTTTGGGAATGGGAGAGGTTCTTGTAAGTTAGACAAGAAGCCTAAGTGCCCCATTTTTAGATCAAAATGGCATATGCATTTTCTTTCTTACACACACATGTATGGACTATTCTGTTTGAGCATGGATGAATCTTTCTTAAATGTGTTGATTGGTTTAACCATCACTTTGTGATTGCAGCTGACTTTCTTTCTAGCTTGTGATGCATTTTCACTCATGTGTTCCATTTCCATTCGAGTACTGTTACAGGTTGCCAAGGGGCACACTCATCTCAACCCACATGTGTTAGAACCTCTCATGCACCTTCCTTGACTTACCACAGTAGTCACACCCTTGCTACTAACAGAGTTATCTGACTATCCTCTGTGCAAAATTGTGGTCAAGGCATTACCATACGACTCACTGCTGGGACTCCTACACCAAATGGCCTGAGGTCTAATTGGGGCTTCTAACTGGGAAGATCCCGTTGACACATTGGTGGGTCCATCACCGTCAACAATTCGTTTGTTAAATAGAATCGACCCCTCCTAATAATATAACACTAAATCCCAAATTCTTAGTGATTTTGTGTTGTCGCCCTATTTTGCTCCTGCAATTCCTTAAGAATGGTCCTTTGGGCCCGCTGATCACTGATTCACCAATACCGCAAGACAGCGGGATTGCAGGATGTACAACTGTGGGATGCGAGACTTAGGCGTGCGATATTGTGGGACTACGGGATCTTCCCACTGCTGATCACCGATTTGTTGTGCCAAGGGCCCTTCAATAAGCTTTTCCTCTTCATTTTAGAGGCAACAACACTCCTGATCTTCAACGGGACATATCTTTTGATCCAGAAGTCCATTTTTGGGTTTCCATATACTGTTGGAAATCACATTCTGGGCACTATGTAATGGAGAGGTTATGATTTGGATTTAAGTGTTCTTATGGCCTAGAATATGGCTTCAAACTTCACTACTCTTTGGCAACTTTGATAAACTGGAAACTCATAATGCAGCGAGTGACAACATTGGCTCCAGCTAGGGATGGTGCCTTGCTGACAAGGTGTTGAGAACCTACATACCAGTAGCTTTCCTTCCATTGGGCATGGAGTCATTTTTAAACAAACTATAATTCTGTGCAAATGGATTATTTAACAAAACTGAAAATTACATATAACAATTAAAATACACACATCATTGTTTACAATGGATGTGAGACAAGTGCTTCTAGTTTTGGAAATAAATTTTGAGGAACTGGCCATTTACTAGTAGTTCCAAAGATTCACCATCTAGATTCTCAAGCATGTATGTGCTATTTCCTCTTTCTTATGCAATCTTGAAAGGGTCAAACCATAGTGGGTCAAATTTTCCATCTTTGCCTTTGTCTTCCCATCGTACATCCCAGCAGAGAGCTAAATATCCTTATTGAAGTGGTCAATCCTTAGCCTTCTTGTCAAAAAAAGATTTCATATTTTGTTGATAATTTGACAATTTGGCCCCCACCTATTCTCTATTCACTTGAAGCTTGACTAGCTGATTTATCCTTCGCGTTAAGGAACCTGGCTCTTCCTCTACTTCTTGTAATAACATCACTACTGGAATTTCTAATCGGATTGGAAAGTCTGTAGCCTTACCATACACTAACTTAAAAGATTATTTCCTCATGGATCATTTAGGTGTTACCCTATTGGCCCATATGGCAAACTTCAGTTGGGAGTCCCCGTTTCTCTGATTTTCAGTGATGGTCTTTTTCAACACCCTTACGATAGTCTTGTTGGAAGTCTTAGCCAAGCCATTACCTTGAGGATAATAGGTAATGGAGTGCCCAATGATGATATTGAATTTATGCCAGAAGCTGGTGAACTTGGCAGATTTGAAGACCTGAGAATTATCAGTGATAATTTTGGAGGGACAACCAAAACGAGACAATGTGTTCTCCTCCATAAATTTGATTACCACTGTGTCTCTAGAATTTATGGCTAGGATGGGCTCCACCCACTTGGTGAAGCAATCCATGGCTGTTAATATCCACTTGTGTTGGCCACTAGATGGTGGGTTTATTTATCCTAAGAAATCATGTCCCCATTGTCTAAAAGGTTCTTCCACATGTACTAGAATTAGGGGGAGAGGAGAAAAAATTTTCCTCTCAACAAACACTTGGAACTTCTGGCACAACCTGACCTAGGAATGAACATTCCCAAATAGTGTAGGAAAATAGAACCCTGCCTGAAGAATATAGTGTGTTTTCCTCCACAACTCCTCCGTGAAAATCTTATATCACCTTATGGGTTTCGTCCTCCACCAAAAATAACAACAATACCCCTGCTAGGTTCTTCGAGTAGAGTCGGCCATTGGATATGATATATTTTTACGCTTGCAACCTCAGGGCTTGGTATTTGGATTTATATACCCCCAATGGACACCTCAGGAATATGAGATAATGAACAATGTTCTTATACTAGGGAGATCCCTCATATTTGGCATGGATTTTCTGCTCACATGTTCTAATCCTGCCCTAATGATCCTCAGGTCTTCCCTCCCATGTGATCAGGTTTATCCCTAAAGATTGGCAATTAGATTCCTATAAAACCTTGGCCAACCCCTGGCCTTTAATGAACTTGGTAGGCTTTATTTCTAGCTCATATTCTTGTATCTTTTTATCCACCTAACCCTCTTTCCTTCGTTGTCTCCTTGCACCAGGATGTCCTTGAATGTTGTCGTTAGGACAAATGTTGTGATTTCAAATTGCAGCACATACATACAAAATGCCTTTAGAGCCTTGACTAGTGCATAGGATTGTTTCTCCAATATATTATATTTTATCTCAACATGCCTCAAGACTTGGCTGAAGAAGGCAATGGGTTGTTGATAACCCTCTTTATTTTTTTTAGTAGCACTGCAACAATAATATGTAGGGAGGTGAAAGAAAAGATGTAGAAAGGTACTGAATAGTCGGGGATGACTAGTACTAGGGACTTGGCCAAAGTTTCTTTAATTCTGATGAAACAATCTCTAGGGGTAGAGCTCCACCTGACTTCATTTTCCTTCTTGAGCATGGCCGTAATACCCTTGACAATTTATGTGTAATTGGGTATGAACCTCCTCAAGAAATTTATTCTCCCCATAAAGTCTTGAAACTCTTTATTATATCTAGGTAGGGGAATTTGGCTGATGGCTTTGACTTTTTTAGGGTCAATCTTTACTCCTTCCTACACTACTATGTGTCCAAGTAGCTTCCCCTCATTCACGGTGAACTGAGATTTCTTAGGATTCAGAGAGAGACCATACCTCCTACATTTTTCAAAGGTGAGATTTAAATGGAGGATGTGCTCTTCATCAGTGTTCGAAAAGACTATGATATCATCTAAATAAACCACCGCAAATTTGTCTTGGTCCCCTATGAAAGTTATGTCCATGGCTCTTTGAAATGTGGCCCCTGCATTAATCAGACTAAAGGGCATGCAAGCGTACATGAATGTTCCCCATGGGGTGGTGAAAGTAGATTTCTTTTGATCCTCAGTATGGACTACCACTTGGTTTTTGCTAGAGAACCCATCCATCATGGAAAGTTTGGTTGAGCCAACCACCTTCTGCAATATATGGTCCATCTTAGGCAATGGGTAGTTATCTTTCAGTGGTGCCTTGTTTAGATTCCAAAAAACTACGCATAGCCTTATTTCTCCACTCTTTTTCCAAATAGAGAATAGGTTGGCCACCCACTCAGAGTACCTTAAAGGCACTATGATCTTTGCTTGTAGTAGCCTTCTCACCTATTTTCAATGGAGGGGAGTAAAAGTGGATTTATCTGCCTAAGTTTATATTTGCATGCCTTTATTCCACTCTTCAAATGAATCTTATGCTGAATGATGCTAGTATCCAATGCTTTCAAATCCTCATAAGACCAAGAAAATACATCCTTGTAAATTTTGAATAGATTTAAATACCTTTGTCTATATTGCCAGGGGATTCCTTTTTATAGCTTAACCATTTGGGGTTCCTCCTTTGATCGAATGTTGCAGTCTTCTATTTGATCATCTATCTCCAAGGCTATTGGTTTAGAGACTATGTCATCCTTATTAAAAAGCCTTTCCAATGGGACAAGTCTAAACAGGATGGTGTTCCCTTTCAGTTGTAAAATTTTGCACCCAGCCATAGTGTCTTTCCACGAAGTGGCTTCTTTATATTCTTATTCTTCTTCTTCTTGATCGATGGTGGAGTGGGTGAACAACCCAATGAATTCTATCATCTTTTCACCTACTTGTCATCCTTGAATTCCTACCAGTTCTTGACATTATCAAGTCTTGAAGATCTGTATCTTACTTCTAACTCATATCTAAGGAGAGGATTTTGTGGGGTCCAGAAACTGCTTGCTTCTACAACAAGGGAGTTAGCCATCCTGTTTCCTTCCTATTGACAATGCTAGACCCACCAACATCCAAGGGATCACCCCGGTATGAAGTCCCAACTAGACCTCACACCATTTGGCATGGGAGTCCCATTCGGTATGATGGCGCGGTTACCATTATCTTAAATCTTTGCCTCAGCTCTTGCTTGTCAGCACAATAGAGTGGTTTGCTTTGTCTTTGAGTAGCAAGGTTCACGTGCCTGGTGATTTCTAGTTTTACTTATGTCAATGGTTCTTTCACCGTAGAGGAAGTGGATGGGAGTGAGTCCCAATTCAGATGGGAGGAAGCCTCAAATTTGTTAGGAACACACAACACAATAGGACGTGCATAGCTTCCAAAGGAACAACCCACACAGATGCGACAGTCACAACACACAATAAAATATAGCACATACAACACACAGTGGAGGAGTCTGTGTAAGTGTGACGGTGGTTATAAAAAGTTTATGTGAAAGTCCTATCTGATGTCTAGGGAGGTAACCGCCATAGGAAGGAAAGGGTTAACATCTCATAAAAAACATTTCATTAATATATATGTATTACAACAATTGAATGACTTCAAGTGTTAAACACAAGTTAAAGCAACATGCTTTACAAGTGTTCAAGATCAGTCTTACAACAGTTACAACACATGTGTGAAAATGTGCTAGCCTGTTAGTAGGCTTCTGAATTAAGCAAAAGTTCCAAGACAAATTGTTACACCCTACATCACTAACGTCTTGGGCTGGGTGTTGGAGCCACTACTTACTCCTCAAAGAAAAGATTACAGACTCTCAAGGCTATGTGGGAGGAGCTGACATGAAAAGTCCTTTGCATGTACAAATGAGGGGGTATTTATAGCAAAGGGTGACATTGACCCTTGTGGTTGTTTGAATTCCCTCATGACTGTTTGACTTCCACGACCTTTTGACTTTACATGACTTTAATGTGGGTCTCTTGGACTTCCACATTACATTACATTGATTGAAAGTATGGCCCATAGTAGATATGTGGATGACATGACTCATGACAAGACTCGACATGACAGTGCTGGTACATTTGTGCTATTGCTAGTGTGCATGTCAAGCTGCAGTGTTGCTAGGTGATGGATTTCCTCATGGTGTGTCATAGCTTCACCTCTACATGGAAAAGTGCATGGAGTATTCGATGGTCGTTGGGTTCACTTGATGTTGCATTTGCACATTTCTCCTTGCTTGTATGTTGGCATGCTTGACAGGTTCATCCATTCATGAAAAGTGCATGTTCATCCATCCATCCTTGTGCAAAAACTTCCTCGTGTGTCCATCCATCCATCCGTCAGCTAACACATCTTTGCTCAATCATCTGTTCGTGAGCACTTCTCTTTGCATGCACCTTTTGTTCATCCATTGGCGAACATGTCCTTCTACATGTGCTCCCTTTGTTCATCCCATTTTTTGTCATGCCATGTTTGTTTATGTACTTGTATTTGCAGTCACTCATGATGAGACAACATCAATTCCATAAACCTCCTAGTCTACCATGATGCATTATCGTTTAGAATGCAGGTGACCAGGAGAGAAGACAAGGTTGTGAGGATCGCTGGGATGGAGGCTTTGGAAATTGTTTGTGAAAACTACAGAGAAGTCATTGGGAGATGGAGATGGGCAATCTAGATCGACGATGAGTATCCGTGGGGTCTCACTCAGCTGGAGGAAAAAACTATGCAATTTTTGGGAGAAGCAGTCTGGGCTGCGGGAAGGCTTGGTAGACATAGTCTGCATAATTTTTGGAAGGAGTGGGCAGTGGAAACCTGGAAGCCAAAATAGCATAATTCCCAGAGGGAATTGGTAGTTGGCTATTGGGAAATTGGCATAAAAAACTATGCAATTCTTGAAGGGAACTGGCAGTTTCTTGCTAGGATCTTGGCAGCAAAAACTGCGCAATTCTTGGAAGCAGCAGCCCAGGCTGTGGGAAGGCTTGGTAGACAAAATTTGTGCAATTTTTGGAAGGAGCAGGCAGTGGAATCCTGGCAGCCAAAACTACACAATCCCTGGAGGGAATTGGCAGTTGGGACCTTGGCAGCAAAAACTGCATAATTCCTAAAGGGAACTAGCAGTGAGCTGCTGGAGCTTGGCAACAAAACTATGCAATTCTGAGAGGGAACTGGCAGTCAGCTGCTAGCACGAAAAATTAAGTTGATGCTGGAAGGCTGGCCCATCGATCAACTATGCATAGTTTCTAAGCCGAGCAGACTGTTGGGAAGTAGAGGGATTTCTCATGAAATGTACGCACTTTTTTGGGTGAGCAGCCGACCGACTGACTGGTGGGCTGGCTGGAAAACATACACAATTTTTTGAGGAAGATAAGGACTAGCATTGGGTGTCTATCTGACTTGTCTCTAAAATTTCCTCAATCATTCGAGAAGGCAAGGTCTGCAACCTTTGCACAATTTTTGAGGGGAATCATTCCTAGGGTGACTGTCGGGTCAAATTCTTTGGTTGACCAGCAGGAAGATTGATTGATCAGCTTGTGGGCAACATAACTTGAAATGGCTTTCTTGGTGCTTCCACGCTATTCTGGTGACAGTTGATCAAGTCGATGGTCAAGTGAAGGTCTGATTGTCAGAGGAGAATTTGGTCATTAGAACTTCAACAAAATCACTAAGTGTGTGAGTGAGTGAATTAGTGCATATGCATACTTGCAAGCACACACTTACCTAACTTGACGACAAGATGACTCAAACCATCCAGACACACATGCTCAACATGACTGACTGACGGTGAGAGTGACAAGCACGACGCATTTGATTGATCACTGAATGACTGTGATGACGCTTGCGCGACAATGTATATGACTCCGTGTGTGAGCGAGTGAATTAGTGCATATGCATACTTGCAAGCACACACTTACCTAACTTGACGACAAGATGACTCAAACCATCCAGACACACATGCTCAACATGACTGACTGACGGTGAGAGTGACAAGCACGACGCATTTGATTGATCACTGAATGACTGTGATGACGCTTGCGCGACAATGTATATGACTCTGTGTGTGAGTGTAATGGATGTTTACATAGTGAATACAACACGTACACATGAAGTGAAGACCTTGTGTATGACCAGAACATGATCGCAAGCATGACATTGGCATCAACATGCAAAATTTGTTTGTCGAACAATGAAGCAAGGTGGGAGAAAAGACTCACACAAGCCCATAGAGTGATCTTGAGTGTGGGCAGACATCAAGTGAAACTCTCAATGGAAGCTCCAAAATTAGATGCGGGCCAAAACATTGGAGGGTGTTGCAGTCGCTACAACACTTGGCAACACACTAGTAGAACTCCAACTTCTCTATTTTGGTTCGTTGATAACACATGGCCTTTGTCTTTCGGAGATTATTGAATCGATGTGTGGGTTACTTCGACTTCCCCACTTACCCAATTCACATACATGGTTCACCTTTTGCCAACTTAGCCAAACAAAACAAAATTTCAGCTTGATCACAGTGTTTTGAACTCGGGAAGGGTAGTTTAGCTCGCATGTTGAAGATTTTCAGAGCATAATTTTTCATCTCTAGTGTTGCTTCACTACCAGGAGGCCTGGACAGTACCCCAACAGAGTCACGCAGGAACGCAGGCATTGCTCCACTGCCAACGAGTCTAGTCAGTACCCCGATGGAGTTGCATGCTTCACCTCTCTATGTAGGAAGACTTTCTCATCTTTTGCCTTTGTATTTTTCTAAGAGGAGTGTGCATAGGAACTTATTTATTTTTGGGGTGGAAGTGGGATACTGACTTATTGAGAGCAGAAGAGGTTGTCCCTTCAAAGAAGCATGTAATACATCTGGCATAGGTTTTCTCATTTAGATTTCCCCTTCTCCGTTTCTACTAGTTGGATGAGCTTGAACACACAGAGCAGAAGGTTGAGTATATGCATGAGGCTTCCCATTGTGGACACAAGTTCATGGTTTGACCAAAACTCCCCTTGCATGTGGCTCGTATCTTCCGTCAAGACTTCATCACCCGAAGGTTATAACCAAGCACAGAGAAGATGAACACAACACTGACCAAGTGTTGTAGTGTCACAAGTCTCTTCATATCTCAACCACATACTCATTCAAAAGCCATAACTCATTAGATGGCAGTACTTATTTCCTCCTCTGATCCAATTTTTTTGTCTTCTATTCCATCATCTATCTCCATGGTTATTAGTTTATAGACTATGTCGTACTTATTAAAAATCCTTTCCAGTGGGACAAGTCTGTGCAGGATGGTGTTCCCTTTCAGTTGTAAAATTTTGTGCCCAACCACAGTGTCTTTCCACGAAGTGGATTCTTGATATTCTTCTTCTAATTCTTCTTCTTCTTGATCGATGGTGGAGTGGATGAATAACCCAACAAATTCTATCATCTTTTCACCTACTCGTCATCCTCAAATTCCTACCAGTTCTTATCAGGTATTGAAGATCTGTATTTGACTTCTACCTCATATCTAAGGAGAGGATTTTGCAGGGGCCAGAAACTGCTTACTGCTACAACAAGGGAGTCATCCATCCTACTTCCTTCCTATTGACGGTGCTAGACTCGCCAACATTCAAGGGATCACCTGGTATGAATTCCCAACTAGACCTCACACCATTTGGTGTGGGAGTCCCATCTAGTATGATGGCCCAATTTCCATTATCTTAAATGTTTGCCTTAGCTCTTGGATTTTAGCACAAGAGGGTGGTCTGCTTTGTCCTTGAGTAGTGAGGTTCGCGTGCCTGGTGATTTCTAGTTTTACTTGTGTCAATGGTTCTTTCACCGTAGAGGGAGTGGATGGGAGTGAGTCCCAATTCAGATGGGAGGAAGCCCCAAATCTATTAGGAACACACAACACAATAGGACGTGCATAGCTTCCAAAGGAACAACTGGCATAGATGCAGCAGTCACAACACACAAGAAAATATAACACGTACAACACATAATGGAGGAGTCTATGTGAGTGCGATAGTTGTTATAGAAAGTTTATGTGAAAGGCCTGTGTGATGTCCAGGGAGGTACCCAACATAGGAAGGAAAGTGTTAACATTTCATACAACACTTTTTCATTAATATATATGTATTACAACAATTGAATGTGTTCAAGTGTTAAACACGGGTTAAAGCAACATGCTTTACAAGTGTTCAAGATCAGTCTTACAACAGTTACAACACATGTATGAAAATGTGCTAGCATGTTAGCAAGCTTCTAAATTAAGCGAAAGTTCCAAGACACATCGTTACACCATACATCACTAACCCCATGGGTGGGGTGTTGGAGCCATTGCTTACTCCTCAAAGAAAATATTATAGACTCTCAAGGCTATGTGGGAGGAGCTGAGGTGAAAAGTCCTTTGCATGTATAAATGAGGGGGTATTTATAGCAAACAATGAAACCTACCCTTGTAGTTGTTCAAATTCCCTCATGATTGTTTGACTTCCATGACCTTTTGACTTTACATGACTTTAGTGTGGGTCTCTTGGACTTCCATATTACATTACATTGATTAATAGTATGGCCCAGAGTAAAGATGTGGATGACATGACTCATGACAAGACTCGACAAGATAGTGTTGGCACATTCATGCTGTTGTTGGTGTGCATGTCAAGCTACAGTGTTGTTGGGTGATGGATGTCCTCATGGTGTGTCACAGCTTCAACTTTGCATGGAAAAGTAGGTGGAGTATTCGATGGTCATTCGGTTCACTTGATGTTGCATTCGCACATTGCTCCTTGCTTTTATTTTGGCATGCTTAACAAGTTTGTCCATTTGCGAAAAGTGCATGTTCGTCCATCCATCCTTGTGTAAAAACTTCCTCGCATGTCCATGCGTCCATCCGTCGGTGAGCACATCTTTGCATGATCATCCATTCACGAGCACTTCTATTTGCATGCATCTTTTGTTCATCCATTGGAAAATATGTCCTTTTGTATCTGTTCCCTTTGTTCATCCCATCTTTCATCATGCCATGTTTGTTTATGTACCTGTATTTGCAGTCATTCATGACGAGACAACATTAATTCCATAAACCTCCTAGTCTACCATGATGCATGATTGTTTCGAATGTAGGTGACCAGGAGAGAAGACAAGGTTGTGAGCTTCGCTGGGATGGAGGCTCTAGGTATTGCTGGTGAAAACTACGTAGAACTCACTGGGAGATGGATATGGGAAATCTGAGTCAACAGTGACTGTCCACGGGGTCTAGCTCACATGGAGGAAAAAACTGCACAATTTTTGCGAGGAGCAGTCTGGGTTGTGGGAAGGCTTGGCAGACATAGTCTGCGTAATTTTTGGAAGGCAAAGGAAGCGAAAGCCTAGCAGCCAAAACTGCACAATTCCCGGAGGGAACTAGCAGCTAGTTGTTGGGACCTTGGTAGCAAAAACTACGCAATTCTTGGAGGGAACTGGAAGTTGGCTGCTAGGATCATGGCAACAAAAACTATGCAATTCTTGGAAGGAGTAGCCTGGGCTTTGGGAAGGCTTGGAAGACAAAATTTGTACAATTTTTGGAAGGAGAGGGAAACGAAATCCTAGTAGCCAAAACTGTGCAATTCCTAGAAGGAAGTGGCAGCTGGGACCTTGGCAACAAAAACTGCACAATTCCTAAAGGGAACTGGTAAACAGCTGCTAGAGCTTGGCAACAAAAACTGCGCAATTCTTAGAGGGAACTGGCAGTTAGCTGTTGGCGGGAAAAAATGTGTTGATGCTGGAAGGTTGGCCTACTGATCACCTATGCATAGTTTCTGAGCTAAGCAGACTGTTGAGCAGCAGAGGGATTTCTCATGAAATTTGCGCACTTTTCCAGGTGAGCAGCCGACCGACTAACTAGTGGGTTGGCTGGAAAACCTACACAATTTTCTGAGGGAGAGAGGGACCAGCATTGGGTGTTCATCCGGCCTATCTCTGCAATTTCCTCAGTCAGCGGAGAAGGCAAGATCTACATCCTCTACACAATTTTTGAGGGGAATTAGTCCTGGTGTGTTTGCCTAGTCAAATTTTTTGGTTGACCAGCAGGAAGGTTGATTTGATCAGCTTGGAGGCAGCGCGGCTTGAAATGGCTTTCTTGAAGCTTCTCCACTGTTCTGGTGACATTCTATGTCCAACTGTTACAGGGGAATCTGGTCATCAAAAATTCAACAAAATGACTAAGTGTGTGAGCGAGTGAATTCATGCATACGCATACTTGCAAGCACACATTTACCTAACTTGATGACAATATGACTCAAACCATCCAGACACACATGCTCAACATGAATGACCAACGGTGTGAGCGACAGGCATGACTCTTGTGATTGGTCACCAGATGATCTCGACGATGCTGGCATGATAGTGTATATGACTCCGTGTGTGAGTGTGATGGATGTTTACATAGTGAACACAACATGTACAAATGAAGTGAAGACCTTGTGTATGACGAGAACATGGTCGCAAGCATGACAATGGCATCAACATGCAAAATTCGTCTGTTGAAAAATGAAGCAAGGTGGGAGCAAAGACTCACACGAGCCCATAAAGTGATCTCAAGTGTGTGTAGACATCAAGTGAAACTCTCAAAGGAAGCTCCGAAATTAGATGTGGGCCAAAATTTTGGAGGGTGTTGCAGCTACTACAACACTTGGCGACACATTGGTAGAACTCCAGCTTCTATGTTTTGGTTCATTGATAGCACATGGCCTTAGTCTTTTGGATATTATTGAATCGATGTGTGTGTTACTTCGACTTCCCCACTTACCCAATGGACATACATGCTTCACCTTTTGCCAACTCAGTGAAAGAAAACAAAGAAGATGAACACAAGACTAGCGAATTGTTGTAGTGTCACAAGTCTCTTCATATCTCAGCTACATACTCATTCAAAATCCAGAACTCAATAGATGGTAGTACTTATTTCCGGAAACAAAAATAGAAAGGTATTAAGAAAACCAAACAAACAAAGACAAAAATAGTAAGAAAACAAAACAAAATGAAAACAAAGATAGTAAGCAAGGAAAAAAAAAATGAAAACAACAAACAGTAAGTAGACTATGTACATGGCACTAGGCATAGCCTGGCCTACTAGAAGTAGTGCTTTAGATATTGGCCATTGACATGAAGGTTGTCAATCCTCCTGTAAAGTGATTGCAAATGGTATGTGTGTGGACCAAGCTTCTCATGGATTGTATACGAACCAATCCATAGGGACCAAAACTTCATATGCTTGCCTTTGTCTTCATGGGACTTATCCCATTTCAGAACCAAGTCACCAACATCGAAGTTAGCTTTCCCTGCAGACTTCTTATCAAACGATATCTTGATACGATTCTGGTGGAGTGTATCCATCCTACGCTAAACTAGCTAGAAAGGCTTGCCTTGGTATTCTTAGGATAGCTGAAGTGCAGGTAAGTAGATATTGGGTGGAAGGATGGCGTCTTTACCATAGACCAAGAAGTATGGCGAGGTATTTAGAGATGGTTTGGGTGTTACGTGGGCAGCCCATAATGCATTCTTTAGATAAGTATGCCAATTGTTCTTCTCGGAGTAAACAATCTTTCTGATTATGCGATAAGATATTTTTTTTGTGGATTCTGTGAGACCGTTTCCTTGCGAGTAGTAGTTAGATGAGTGTTTCAGCACAATGCCATTCTGTAATGCAAAATCATAAAGTTTCAAAGATGAAAATTACATTGCATTATAAAAAACAAGTGATACCAGAACACTAAAGCGTGAGATGATGTTGTACTGAAGGAAGCTGATGACCTCCTAGTCGTTCACTTGCATGAGTGGAAGTACTTTTGTCCACCACATGAAATAATCAGTTGTTGTTATAATGTAGTGGTGTTGATTTGATGAATGTGGAAAATCTCCCCAATGATGTTCAGGCCCCATTGTTAGAATAGTTTGGTCACTTCAACAGGGTACAATGGGGTTGTTGACCTTCGTGCTTTGTCGGCACATCGTTGAGAGACGGGGAACTTGCGAGCATAAGCATGTACATCCTTAAATAATATGGGCTAGTAGAAACCGACTCACATAACTTTGTGTTTAGTGGTGCTTCTGGTAAAGTGACCCCCGGCAATTCCGTCACATAGATCCTGTAACACCTTTTCTGATTCATGCGGCTTCAAGCACCTGAGCAAAACTACATCGTTGTTCTTCTTGTAAAGCACTCCATGCACCGATTGATATGATTAATATTTGAGGTGCAACGCCCTCTTCTGTCTCATGGAAAAGTGAGAGGTATGGTGATGTGCTCAATGTACTGGAACACATCTGCATACCAAGAGGTTCCATATTCAGTGAGTGTTGCTCACCTTATATCATACATCTCAACTTCCTGCTTCCAGCCAGTGAGCTCTTCTTCATCCTCCAATGCATGTAGTGCTTCAGCTACAAGTCTGCAGAGCCCATGACTTCTCACCATGTGAACCGGCTTTATTTCAAGATCATAATCTTGTGAGCATGTCATCCAGTTCACAAGTAGTGTGCAGACTATTAGGTGAGGGACGTAGAGAATGCAGTGGTTCTTCAGCAAGTAGGGCCTAAAGTGTTTCACCACCTTGTAAACTGCATATGCTTTCCTGTCAATGGCAGGGTAGTTAAGTTTTGGTCCCTGCATGCTTGCACTCATGAAGGATATGGGACGTTCATCATTCATCTCATCCTTCTAAGTGAGTACTGCATGGAGCGAATTATTGAAGGTGAAAGTGTATAGTAGGAAATCCTACTTGAAGTCTGGGCTGTAGAGTGCAGGTGCTTCTACAGTAGCCTGCTTGATATGGGTGAATGCATACTTTTCCCTCTTGTCCCAACTATAGAGTGCACCTTTCTTAATCATGTCCTACATGGGCTTGACTATCTGCACATAATCCAAGATGAACTTCTGAAGAAAGTTAATCTTTCCCAAGAAGGACTGCATGGCTTCCTTTTGGCTAGGTGAGAGATTTTTTTAATAGTCTAGACCCAGTCCAGATAAACCTTGATCCCGCATTTGGAAACAATGTTTCCAAGAAGGTTCCACTTAAACACTGCGAATAGACTATTTTTTGGATTCAAGGAAATATCGTATTTCCAGTATCGCTCAAAATTTTTATTCAGATAGCATATGTGGTCCTCACATCTCCTTGAGAACACAATCACATCATCAAGGTATACCACTAAACTGTATCCGATGATTCAATGAAAAGTGATGTCCATGGCACGCTGAAAGGTTGTTCATGTGTTCACAAGCCCAAACGACATTCGTCTATATGCAAATGTACCCCACTTGGTATGGAAGGTAGTCTTAAGCCTATCAGGTTCTACTACCAGAACCTGATTCTATCCTGAAAAACCGTCAAGTAGGGAAAACATTTGTTCCCCAAATACTGTTTGCAGAATGTGGTCCATAGATGGAACGGGGTAGTTGTCTTTCTCTGAGGCACGGTTCAAGTTCTAGAAATCAACACACAAGCAAATTTCCCCATACTTCTTACGTACAAGAACAAGGTTTGAAACCCATGTGGAATGGAAAACATTTTATATGATCCGTGCATCCAACAACTTGGTGAGATATTTCTATATAAGGGGTTCAAGTGATGGATGTAATTTCCTCAGATTTTGTTGATATGGCTTGACCCCTTCTTTGATCGGAATAATGTGTTGGACTATTCGCATGACATAAATTTTCAAGTCATCGTACGTCCATGTGAACACATCTCAGTATTGTTTGAAGAGGCAGGCAAAGGCTTGTCGTGTGCAACATGTGCTGAGATTGACGAAGTTCAGATCTTGTTCTATTCCCAGGTTGATTAGTTTGTGAATCATGGTGGAATTGTGGGTGTTCCTGTTCCTCAGCCCTTGAAAACGTTCTTGGAAGTCATAAAGCTTATCCAATGATGACGCACCTTTCGTGATGAGATGGCCTTTCTTGTTACCATCTTTTGCTTGCAGAGATCATTCTTGCTCTTCATTGTCTATTACTACATCTTTGAAGACATCAGTGTTGGCCATGAAATGCAGTATATATTGGTCATCATTAAATATGCATAAGTTAGTTATGTTATCCAGGATTGATGGTTTGTATAAAATTTCAATAGTAAATCTATCCCTAATCAGTGACATTCTAGAAGTTGTGTTTGCCAGAGCATTGGTAGTTGCATTACACATACATGGTACAACAGTGATGCTAAATTCTTGGAAGTTAGAGATCAGTCACCATACCTCTTTCTAGTAACTTTTGAGATGCGGTGACAAATAGTGAATGGTGTTACGTACCTTTCGTACCATTATCTTTGAATCACCTACCACATTGAGCACAACCACAATGAGGCTGCCACATGCAAGCTCGACACTAATGCTTCATACTCGACAACCTTGTTTTTGCACTCGCACTCCAAGCGGCTTGAAACCAGATGCTTCTTGTTGTTTTGGTCGATCAAAACACACCGGCTCCTAAGCCATCATGTGTCTTTGATCCATCAAAGTACATGGTCCATAACTCATCTGTACATGGACTGTTCGACGCACTTGTAATACTACTACTGCTACTATTGATACAATGTACTATACATGCTTCATTACCATCAATTGGGCAAGGAAGGATACCAAACTGTGTGTCTGATAGGGTTGGAGCTGGCTGTGCAGGATAACACCCAGCATTGTTTCCAGGAGGTAGTTACTAAACATGAGTTCTCCGAAGGCCAAGAGTTCATTCTCGCCATTGAGGGGAGTAACATTGTGCCTCATATACCTCTCGAATACCACCCAGATTTCATTTTTTTTCCCTTTGATGGAAGCCACATGTGTGACTAGTCCATAGAAAAATATATGTTCAACTTGTTGGACCAGTCTTTGCTGAGTAGTAAATTGTATGCTTCCAGTATGTACACAACAACAATGTTGATGCATTGGTGGCCTTGACTGTCATGAGATAGTCAGATGATCACATCTAGGAGTTCACCAATGGTTGGTACAAATGTTTGATCAAGTTGGATTATTTGCGTGGATGTCTTGCTCCATTGTGCATTGATAGTTTTAGCAATGAAGAGTGGCATGACATTTGTTTCCATGCCAGAATCAACCAAACAATTGTGAACATTACAGTTAAAAAGTCAAATGACGGCAGGAATGAAGGGAAACTTGAGTTTTCAACTTCCATCTGGAGTGTGTTTAGAACAATGGAAAGTGATCCGGGAGGAGTGCTTGCTCCCTTGTTGGTAGGGGATGTGTTTTCCATTGTTGTCTATCTCAACGTGTGCAATAGGATATCTCACTAACCTTAGACATTAGCTAGCTAGAACAAACTAATGTTTGCATGAGCTTTCTTCTACATAAGGTTGTAGTCCAAAGGTTGTAGACTCAATGAGGTGTCCAGGGTAAGACTGATGTTCATGTTTCCTGGTGAAGTGTTCTATAGTTTGCTTCTCATGGGCATACTCTTGTATGTCGTTATATTCTCGGACTTGCTTTGTGCTTTGGAGCGGCTAGTGGATCATGCATCCTCAATAACAGTCTCATATTCTCTTATGCTTCCTGACCTGTAATGGGAGCCCCTTTACTCCTAATATTGTAACGGTCATTTTTCTTAGGGGATGTTTCTTGGTGTTCATCTTTAGTTCTGCTTGCAAGCACCGATACATGTTCACCACATGCCCATAACTTGATGCTTCATCAGGTGCAACATATTCGTCCTTATCTGTGTCTTCCAGATGTTCCTGCATATTGTTTTCTGCACCAAATGTATAACCACATACAGAGCTTGCGACTCACTTCTAGTTTGAAAAAGAGTTCTCTACATGATGCTCTTTGTGGAATGAACATATTTCAGAATTTGTGGAGTGATCAAGTTGGAACATAGAGCTCTATGTAGTTTTGGCAGGGTACCGATTGTTGTCTGGTGACATGCTTCCTTGTCTCTGTGTGGGTGGATGGTTGCTTTCAAATGTTTCCATTTTCCATTGTTTGAGCTCAAACACTTCTGTTGTCAAGTTCTTGACAAGGTGAGTGAGGATTTCGATATCATTTGTTTCCTTGTCTCAACCTTTGCTTTCCACCCCCTAAGATTTCCTTCTCGCATCTTTGGAGTCCTTTTTTGGTTCATCACCCTTGATGACTGCAATCATGCACAATTGTTTCTCAACAACAATAGCCTCTTCGCAGTTTTCCCATAGTATTAGTTTTGCAGTTCACTTGACAAACTGCGCAATGCTGGTCAACAGTGCAGACATCTAGTAATCAATAGTGATGGAGTCATGAGGTTTGGTGTCCATTGCAAACTTGTTCAATATGCGTGTAAACCTCTCATTTAATTCTTTTACCTTTTCTTTCCCCTCCATCTTTAGGTTTCCCAATTCTTTGAGTAACATGGGTAGAGTCTTGTCATCAACAAAATTTTCAAGAAACATGCGTTTGAATGCACCCTAGTTATGTATGGAGTTGGCTGGAAGGCTGTCATACCATACAACTATGTGACTGTCGAAGGTATGTGGAAACAACCTACATCCTACATCATCATACCATGCCTCAAGGGTCTATAGTTGCAGGTAGAAATTGTCCAAATGGTCTTATGCCTTCATTGTGCTGTCAGGCTTGAATTTGTTGTTCATTCTCTCCGCCTGCTTGGGTATCTTATGTAAAGCACCCAAGAGAGCCAATGGTCCCTGAGTCATCCATTCTAGATTTTGGTCACCTGTCTCTTCTTCTTCTTCATCCTCCTCTTCTTCAAAATATGACAGTTCCAGCTCTGATTCTGTTGGTTCGTCTCCACCTCCGCATCCTCTGTTTCCTTCCCCTCCGCCTACTATACCAGATTCTATGCCCAAGATCACGAGGGTGTCTCGTTCCCCCTGTAAAAAGACTGGAGGTTCCTCTCCGTCTTCAATAGCTTCTTCCAAACCTTCAAGTGTGGTAAGAACTACTTCTTCCACTAATGATACAACAATGCCCGTGGGAGAGGATTTTGGCTTCCTTCATGCGTATGCAAGATGTTGTATGCCTAAGATCAGTTTGACTACTTTCGGGAACTGGTGGGCGATGGGATGGACGAAGCGAAGGTGATGATATGGAATTTCGTGTTTAGTCCTCGAAGGTGAAAAGTAACCAACTGGTTTCCTTGATCAGATGATTGATGAGTGATTGTGAGAGGACGGTCAGCGATAAACAACTGGTTTCCCTCCTTCTAGCACCAGAAATGTTGATGGTGCTAGACCCTCCAACATTTAGGTGATCAGCCCGGTATGAATTCCCAACTAGAACTCACGCCATTTTGCGTTGGAGTCCCATCTGGTATGATGGCCTGATTTCCATTATATTAAATGTTTTCCTCAACTCTTGGTTGTCAACATAGGAGAGTGGTCTGGTTTGTCATTGAGTAGCAAGGTTCGCATGTTTGGTGATTTCTAGTGTTACTTGTGTAAATGGTTCTTTCACTACAGAGGGATAGGATGGGAGTGAGTCCCCAAGTCAGATGGGAGGAAGCCCCAACTCTGTTAGGAACACACAACACAATAGGACGTGCATAGCTTCTAGAGGAACAACCCACATGAATGCAGCAGTCAAAAAACACAAGGAAAGTTAACAGTACAACACACAATGGAGGAGTTCACGTGAGTGTGATGGTCGTTATAACAAGTTTATGTGAAAGGTTTGTCTAATGTCCAGGGAGGTAACCAACATAGGAAGGATAGTTTTAACAGCTCATACAACACATTTTAATTAATATATATGTATTAAAAAAATTGAATGAGTTCAAGTGTTAAACATGGGTTCAAGAAGCATGCATTACAAGTTGTCAAGATCAGTCTTACAATAGTTACAACACATGTGAAAACATGCTAGCCTATTAGCAGGCTTCTAAATTAAGTGAAAGTTCCAAGACACATCATTACACCATACATCACTAACCCCATGGGTAGGGCGTTGGAGCCACTACTTACTCCTCAAAGAATATATTAAAGACTCTCAAGGCTATGTGGGATGAGCCGAGGTGAAAATTCCTTTGCAAGTACAAATGATGGGGTATTTATAGCAAAGGGTTAAACTAACCCTTGTATCTATTCGACTTCCCTCATGACTGTTTGACTTCCATGATCTTTTGACTTTACATGACTTTTCATATGACAAGTGGGTCTCTTGGACTTCCACATTATATTAAATTGATTGACAGTATGGCCCATAGTGGAGATGTGGACGACATGACTCATGACAGGACTTGACATGATAGTGTTGGTACATTCGTGTTGTTGCTGTTGTGCTTGTCACGTTGCAGTGTTGTTTGGTGATGGATGTCCTCATGGTGTGTCACAGCTTCACATCCGCATGGAAAAGTGCACAAAGTATTTGTTGTTCATTGGGTTCACTTAATGTTGCATTTGCACGTTACTCCTTTCTTGTATGTTGGCATGCTTGACAGATTCGTTGTTCGTGAAAATTGCCTATTCGTTCATCCGTCCTTGTGCAAACACATCCTCACATGTTCATCCATCATTTATCTGTGAACACATCTTTGATTGTACATTAGCAAGCACTTCTCTTTGCATGCATCATTTGTTTGTCCACTGGTAAACATGTCCTTTTGCATGTGCTCCCTTTGTTCATCCCATTTGTTGTCACACCATGTTTGTTTGCATACCTCTATTTGCAGTCACTCATGACAAGACAACATCAATTTCATAAGCCTCCTAGTCTACCATGATGCATGATTGTTTCAAATGTAGGTGACCAGGAGAGAAGACAAGGTTGCGAGCTTCGAGCTAGGATGGAGGCTCGGGACACTGCTCGTGAAAACTGTGCTAGAAGGCTAGCCTACTAATCACCTATGCATAGTTTCTAAGCTAAGCAGACTACTAGGAAGCAAAGGGATTTCTCATGAAATTTGCACACTTTTTTGGGTGAGCAATCGGTCAACTCACTGGTGGGCTGGCTGGAAAACCTTCACAATTTTATGAGGGAGATAGGGATGAGCATTGGGTGTCTTTCCAACCTCTCTCTGCAATTTCCTCAGTCAACAAAGAAGGCAAGGTCTACAACCTATGCGCAATTTTGGAGGGGAATCAGTCCCGGGGTGACTGTTGGGTCAAATTCTCTGGTTGACCAGTAGGAAGGTTGATTGACCAGCTTGTGGGCATTGTAACTTGAAATGGATTTCTTGGTGCTTCTGTGCTATTCTGGTGACAGTTGATCAAGTCGATGGAAGGGTGAAGTTCCAACTGTCAGAGGGGAATCTGGTCATAGAAATTCAACAAAATGACTAAGTGCGTGAGCTAGTGAATTGGTGCATGCGCATACTTGCAAGCACACACTTACCTAACTTGATGACAAGATGACTCAAACAATCTAGACACACATGCTCAACATGACTGACTGATGGTGTCAGTGACAAGCGAGACGCTTTTGATTGATCACTTGAAGACCGTGACGACGCTTGCGTGACAGTGTATATGACTCCATGTGTGAGCACGATGGATGTTTACATAGCGAACACAACATGTACACATGAAGTGAAGACCTTGTGTATGACTAGAACATGGTCGCAAGCATGAAATTGGCATCAACATGCAAAATTTGTCTGTTGAACAATGAAGCAAGGTGGGAGAAAAGACTCACATGAGCCCATAGAGTGATCTTGAGTGTGTGTAGACATCAAGTGAAACTCTCAAAGGAAGCTCCAAAATTGGATGCGGGCCAAAATTTTGGAGGGTGTTGTAGCCGCTATAACACTTGGCAACACACTGGTAGAACTCCAGCGTCTCTGTTTTGGTTCATTGATAGCACATGGCCTTGGTATTTCAAGGACTATTGAATCAATGTGAGCATTACTTTGGCTTCCCAACCTACCCAATGGACATACATGGTTCACCGTTTTCCAACTCAATCAAACAAAACAAAATTTCAGCTTGATCACAGTGTTTTGAACTCGGGAAGGGTAGTTTAGCTCGCAAGTTGAAGATTTTTAGAATATAATTTTACATCTATGGTGTTGCTCCACTGCCAGCAGGCCTAGACAGTACCCTGATGGGGTGACGCAGGAACACACACATTGCTCCACTGCCAGCAAGCCTGGTCAGTACCCCAGTGGAGTTGCATGCTTCACCTCTTTATGTAGGAAGCCTTTCTCATCTTTCACCTTTGTAGTTGTTTAAGAGGAGTGTGCATAGGCACTTAGTTATTTTTGGGGTGGAAGAGGGATTCTGACTTATTGAGAGTAGAAGAGGTTGTTCCTTCAAAGAAGCATGTAAGACCTCCAACATAGGTTTTCTCATTTAGATTTTACCCTTCTCCATTTCTACTAGTTGGATGAGCTTGAACACATAGAGCAGAAGGCTAAGTATAGGCATGAGGCTTCCCATTGTGGACATAGATTTAGGTTGGACCAAAACTCCCCTTGCATATGGCTTGTATTCCATCAAGAATTCATTGCATGAAGTTTATAACTAAGCATAGAGAAGATAAACACAAGATTGGCCAAGTGCTGCAGTGTCACAAGTATCTTCATATCTCAGCCACATACTCATTCAAAAGCCAGAACTCAATAGATGGCAGTACTTATTTCCAGAAAAAAAAATAGCAAGGTATTAAGCAAACCAAACAAACAAAGACAAAAATAGTACGCAAAGAAAATGAAATGAAAATAAAGATAGTAAGCAAGGCAAAAAAAATGAAAACAACAAGCGGCAAGTAGACTATGTACATGGCACGGGGCATGACCTTGCCTATTGGAAGTAGTGCTCCGGATATTAGCCATTGACAACAAGGTTGTCAATCCTCCCCAAGTGATTGCAGATGGTACGTTTGTGCGCCAAGCTTCTCATGAACTGTATACGAACCAATCCATAGGGACTGGAACTTCATATGCTTACCTTTGTCTTCTTAGGACTTATCCCATTTCAGAACCAAGTCACCAACATCGAAGTTAGCTTTCCCTGTAGACTTCTTATATAACCATCTCTTGATATGGTTCTAGTGGAGTGTATCCATCCTATGCTGAACTAGCTGGCAAGGCTTGCCTTGGTATTCTTGGGATAGCTGAAGTGCAGGCAAGTAGATATTGGGTGGAAGGATGGCTTCTTTACCATAGACCAAGAAGTATGGCGAGGTATTCAGAGAGGGTTTGGGTGTTACGTGTTCAACCCATAATGAATTCTTCAGGGAGGTATGCCAGTTGTGCTTCTCATAGTAAACAGTCTTTTTGATTATGCAGATAATATTTTTGTTTGTGGATTTAGTCAGAGCATTTCCTTGCGAGTAGTAGTTAGATGAGTGTTTCAGCACAATACTATTATATAATGAAAAATCATAAAGTTTCAAAGACGAAAAGTACATTGCATTATAAAAAACAAGTGATACTAGAACGCCGAAGCATGAGATGATGTTTTGCTGAAGGAAGCTGATGACCTCCTGGTCGTTCACTTGCATGAGTGGAACTGCTTCTATCCACCACATGAAATAATCAGTTTTTGTTAGAATGTAGGGATGTTGTTTTGACGAATGTGGGAAAATCTCCCCAGTGATGTATAGACCCCATTGTTAGAATAGTTTGGTCACTTCAATAGGGTGCAATGGGGCTGTTAACCTTCTTTCTTTGCCAGTGCATCACTGAGAGACACGGAACTTGCGGGCATAAGCATGTGCATCCTTAAATAATGTGGGCCAATAGAAACTGACTCACATAACTTTATGTGCAGTGATGATTCTCGCAAAGGGACCCTGGGCAGGTCTGTCATGTAGATCTTTTAACACCTTCTCTAATTCATGTGCCTCCAGGCACCTGAGCAAAACTACGTTGTTGTCCTTCCTGTAAAGCACTCTGTGCACCGACTGATATGCTAAAGATTTGAGGCGCAATGCCCTCTTCTGTCTCATGGAAACGTGGGACGTTACGGTGCAGTGCTCAAGGTATTGGAACACATCTACATACCAAGAGTTTCCATCTTTAGTGGGTGTTTCTCACCTTATATCATACATCTCAACTTCCTACTCCCAGCCGACGAGCTCTTCTTCATCATCCAGTGCTTGTACTGCTTCAACTGCAAGTTTGCAGAGCCCATGGCCTTTCACCGTGTGAACTAGATTGATTTTAAGATCATAATATTGCAAGCCTGTCATCCAGTTCACACGTTGTTCACCTAGTTCTTGTTGTACAAGTAGTGTGCAGATTGTTGGGGGAGGGACATAGACTATGTAGTGGTTCTTTAGCAAGTAGGGCTTGAAGTGTTTCACCGCCTTGTAAACTACATATGCTTTCTTATCAATGTCAGGGTAGTTAAGTTCTGGTCCTTGCATGCTTGCACTCATGAAGGATATGTGACGTTCATCCTTCATCTCATCATTCTGAGTGAGTACTACAGCGAGCGAATTATTAGAGGTGAAGGTTTATAGCAGGACATCCTTCTTGAAGTCTGGGCTATAGAGTGCAGGCACTTTTGCAATAGCTTTCTTGATATAGGTGAATTCATACTTTTCCCTCTTGCCCCAAATATAGACTACACCTTTCTTGATCATGTCCTACATGTGCTTAACTATTTGGGCATAATACAAGATGAACTTGCAAAGGAAGTTAATCTTGCCCAAGAAGGACTGCATGGCTTTCTTGTTGGCTGGGTGAGGGATTCCTGTAATAGTCTGGACCCACCCCAGATCAACCTTGATCCCGCATCTGGAAACAATGTGTCCAAGAAGGTTCCCCTCAAACATTACGAATACACTATTTTTTGGATTCAAGGAAATCCCGTATTTCCGGCATCGCTCAAATTTTTTCTTCAAATGGCATATGTGGTCCTCACATCTCCTTGAGAACACAATTACATCATCGAGGTATACCACTACACTCTATCTGATGTGTCCACAAAAAGTGATGTCCATGGCATGTTGAAAGGTTGTTCCTGCATTCACAAGCCCAAATGACATTCGTCTATATGCGAACGTATGCCACTTGGTATGGAAGGTAGTCTTAAATCTATCAGGTTCTGCTACTAGAACCTAATTATATCTTGAAAAGCCGTCAAGTAGGGAGAACATTTTTGCCCCAGTTACTGCTTGCAGAATGTAGTCCATAGACGACACAGGGTAGTTGTCTTTGTCTGACGCACGGTTCAAATTTTGGAAATCAACACACAAGCATATTTCCCCAGATTTCTTACATACATGAACAAGGTTTGAAACCCATGTGGAATGGAAAACTTTGCATATGATTTGTGCATCCAACAACTTGGTGAGCTCTTTCTATATAAGGGGTTCAAGTGACAGATGTATATGCCTCAACTTCTGCTTATATGGCTTGGCCCCTCCTTTGATCGAAATAATGTGTTAGATTATTTGCGTGACATAAGTTTTCAAATCATCATACGTCTGCGTGAACAAATATCGGTATTGTTTGAAGAGGTAGACAAAGGCTTGTCATGTGCAACATGTGCCGAGATTGATGAACTTTAGATCTTGTTCTATTCCCAAGTTGATCAGTTTGTGCATCGTGGTGGAACTGTGGGTTTTCCTGTTCCTCAGCCACTGAAAATGTTCTTGGAAGTCATAAAGTTCCTCCAACGATGCTACACCCTATGTGATGAGATGGCATTTCTTGTTACTAGCTTCTACTTGTAGAGATCATTCTTGTTCGTCATTGTCTATCACTCCATCTTTGAAGATGTCAGTGTTTGCCATGAAATGCAGTATTTATTGGTCATCATTAAATATGAATTAGTTATGTTATCTAGGATAGATGCTTTTATCCGTAATCGTTGACATTCTAAAAGTTGCATTTGCCAGAGAATTGGTAGATGCATTACACATACATGGTACAACAATGATGTTAAATTCTTGGAAGTTAGCGATCAGTCACCATACCTCTTTCTAGTAAATTTTGAGATGCGGTGACAAACAATGATTGGTGTTATGTACCTGTCGTACCATTATCTTTGAATCACTTACCACATTAAGCGTGACCACATTGAGGCTGCCACATGCAAGGCCGACACTAGTGCTTCATACTCAACAACATTGTTTGTGCACTTGCACTCCAAGCGACTTGAAACCTGATGCTTCTTCATTTTTTGGTCAATCAAGACACACTGGTTCCTAAGCCATCCTATGTCTTTGATCCATCAAATTACATGGTACATAACTTTTCTATACATATACCATTTGACACACTTGTACTACTGCTACTGCTACTATTGCTACAATGTATTGTACATTCTTCATTACCATAGTTGGGCAAGGAACGAGACCCAACTGCGCATCTAGTGGGGTTGGAGCTGGCCGTGCAGGATAACACCCCAACATTGTTTCCAGGAGGCAGTTTCTGAACATGAGCTCTGCGAAGGCCAACGGTTCATTCTCGCCATTAAGGGGAGTAACATTGTGCCTCATATACCTCTTGGATACCACATGGATTTGATTTTTTTTTCCCTTGTATGGAAGCCACATGTCTGACTAGTTCGTAGAAAAATATATGTTCAACTTGCTAGACTAGTCTCTGCCGAGTAGTAAATCGTATGCTTCCGGCATGTCCACAACAACAATGTTGATGCATTAGTGGACTTGATTGTCATGAGATAGTCAGATGATCACATCTCGGAGTTCACCAATGTTTGGTACAAATGTTCGATCAAGTTGGATGATTTGCATGGATGTTTTGCTCCATTGTGCATTGATCCCTTTAGCAATGAAGAGTGGCATGACATTGGTTGTCGTGCTAGAATCAACCAAACAGTTGTGAACATTATAGTTAAAAACTTCAAATGAGGGCATGAATGGAGGGCAACCTAAGTTTTCTTCTTCCATCTAGAGTGTGTTTAGAATAGTGGAAAGTGATCCGGGAGGTGTGATTTCTCCCTTGTTGGTAGAGGTTGTGGTGTCCGTTGTTGTCTGTCTCAATGCATGCAGCAGGATATCTTGCTGACTTTGGACCTTAGCTAGCTAGAAAAAACTAATGTTTGCATGAGTTTTCTTTTCCATAATGTTTTAGTCCAAAGGCTGTAGACTCACTGAGGTATCCAGGGTAAGACTAATGTTCGTGTTGTCCAGTAGAGTGCTCTGCAATTTGCTGCTCATGGACATACTCTTGTCTGCCGCTATCTTCTCAGAATTTATTTGTGCCTTGAGGTGGCTAGTGGATCATCCCTCCTCAATAACAGTCTCATCTTTTCTTGTGCTTCCCAACCTGTAAAGGGAGCCCCTTTACTCCTAATATTGTAACGGCCCTTTTCCTTTGGGGTATGTTTCTTGTTGTTCGTCTTCAGTGCTGCTTGCGAGCATCGATACATGTTCACCACATGCCCAGAACTTGATGCTTCATCAGGTGCAACATATTAATCCTTATCTATGTCTTCCAGATGTTCCTGCATATTTTTTTCTGTGTCAAATGTATAACTACATACAGAGCTTGCAACTCGCTTCCAGTCTGAACAAGATTTCTCTAGGTGATGCTCTTCGTGGAATGAACATAATTCAGAATTTGCAAACTAATCAAGCTGGAACATAGAGCTCTATGCAGTTTTGGTAGGGTAGCGGTTGCTGCTTGATAACATGCTTCCTTGTCTTTGTCTAGGTGGATGGTTTCTTTCAGACGTTTCTGTTTTCCATTGTTTAAGCTCAAACACTTATGTTGTCAACTTATTGACGAGGTGAGTTAGGGTTTCAATATCATTTGTTTCCTTATCTCTACCTTTGCTTTCCACTACCTGAGACTTCTTGCTCACATCTTTGGAGTCCTTTCCTAGTTCATCACCCTTGATGAATCCAATCGTGTGCAAGTATTTCTAAACAATAATAGCCTCTTCGCAGTTTTCTAATAGTATTAATTTCGTAGCTCACTTGATGAACTGAGCAATGTTGGTCAGCAGTGCAGACATATAGTAATTAACAGTGATGGAGTCATGAGGTTTGTTGTCCATTGCAAACTTGTTCAATGTGCGTGAAAACCTCTCATTGAAGTCTTTTACCTTTTCTTTCCCTTCCATCTTCAGGTTTCCCAATTCTTTGAGTAACATGGCTAGAGTCTTGTCATCAACAAACTTCTCAAGAAACATGTGTTTGAATGCACCCCAGTTATGTATGGAATTGGCTGGAAGGCTATCATACCATATAGCTGCGCGACTATCCAAGGTACATGGAAACAATCTACATGCTACATCGTCATACCATACCTCAAGGGTCTATAGCTACATGTAGAAGTTGTCCAAATGGTCTTATGCCTTCACTATGTTGTCAGGGTTGAACTTGATGTTCATTCTCTCCGCCCACTTGGGCATCTTGTGTAAAGAACCCAAGAGAGAGAATGGTCCCTGAGTCATCCATTCTAGATTTTGGTCAGCCATCTCTTCTTCTTCTTCATCCTCCTCCTCTTCTTCAAAATATGATGATTCCTGCTCTAATTCTGTTGGTTCGTCTTTGCCTCTACATCCTCCACTGCCTTCCCCTCTGCCTCCTGTACCGGCTTCTAAGCCCAAGATCACGAGGGTGTCTCATTCCCCCTATCAGAAGACTGGAGTTTCCTCTGCATCTTCAATAGCTTCTGCCAAACCTTCAAGTGTGGCAAGAACTTCTTCTTCCATTGATGATACAAAGCCTATGGTAGTGGATTTTGGCTTCCTTCATGTGTATGCAAGATGTTATATGCCTGGGATCAATGTGACTACTTTCGCATACTAGCGGGTGATGGGATGGATGGAGTGAAGATGATGATATGGAATTTCATGTTCAGTCCTCGAAAGTGAGAAGTAGCCAATTGCAGAGTCGTGCATAGGTGAGAGAGAGTGCGAGTTACTGCCTTGACCAGATGGTTGATGAGTGAGTTTGAGAGGATGTTCATCCATAAACAACTGTTTTCCCTCCTTCTAGCGCCAGAAATGGTGATGGTGTTGGACCCTCCAACATTCAAGGGATCACCCTGGTATGAAGTTCCAAATAGAACTCAAACCATTTTGCATGGGATTTCCATCTGGTATGATGGCACAATTTCCATTATATTAAAGTTTTTCCTCAGCTCTTGCTTGCGAGCACAGGAGAGTGGTCTGCTTTTTCTTTGAGTAGTGAGGTTCACGTGCTTGGTTATTTCTAGTGTTACTTGTGTCAATGGTTCTTTCACTCTAGAGGGATAGGATGGGACTGAGTCCCAAGTCGGATGGGAGGAAGCCCCAACTCTGTTAGGAACACACAACACAATAGAACATGAATAGCTTCCGGAGGAACAAGCCATACGAATGCAACAATCATAACACACAAGGAAATATAACACATACAACACACAGCGGAGGAGTCCACACGAGTGTGATAGTCATTATAGAAAGTTTACATGAAAGGTATGTCTAATGTCCAGGGAGGTAACCAACATGGGAATGATAGGTTTAACATCTCATACAATACATTTTCATTGATATATATGTATCACAACAATTGAATGAATTCAAGTGTTAAACATGGGTTAAAGCAACATGCATTAGAAGTGTTCAAGATTAATCTTACAATAGTTACAACAAATGTGTGAAAACATGCTAGCCTATTAGTAGGCTTCTGAATTAAGTGAAAGTTCCAAGACACATAATTACACCATACATCACTATCCCCATGGGTAGGGCATTGGAGCCACTACTTACTGCTTAAAGAAAATATTACAGACTCTCAAGGCTATGTGGGAGGAGCCGAGGTGAAAAGTCCTTTGCAAGTACAAATGAGGGGGTATTTATAGCCAAGGGTGAAACTGACCCTTGTGGCTGTTCGACTTCCCTCATGACTGTTTGACTTCTATGACCTTTTGACTTTACATGACTCTTCGTATGACAAGTGGGCCTCTTGGACTTCCACATTAAAGTAAATTGATTGACAGTATGGCCCACAGTAGAGATGTGGATGACATGACTTATGACAAGACTCGACATGATAGTGTTGTTACATTCGCACTGTTGCTAGCGTGCATATCGAGTTGCAGTGTTGTGGGGTGATGGATGTCCTAATTGTGTGTCATAGCTTCACCTTTGCATGAAAAAGTGCACAGAGTCTTCGATGCTCGTTGGGTTCACTTAATGTTGCATTCGCACATTACTCCTTGCTTTTATGTTGGCATGCTTGATAGGTTTGTTTGTTCACAAAAATTGCATGTTCATTCATCCGTCCTTGTGCAAACACATCCTCGCATGTTCATCCATCCATCTATCTGCAAACACATCTTTGCATGATCGTATGTTACCAAGCGCTTCTCTTTGCATGCATTGTTTGTTCGTCCATTGGTAAACATGTCCTTCTGCATGTTCTCCCTTTGTTCTTCCCATCTATTGTTGCACCATGTTTGTTTGCGTACCTCCATTTGCAGTCATTGATGACAAGACGACATCAATTTCATAAACCTCCTAGTCTACCATGACGCATGATCATTTTAGATGCAAGTGACTAGGAGAGAAGACAAGGTTGCGAGCTTCGAGTTGGTATGGAGGCTCCTAGAACCACTGGTGAAAACTGCACTAAAGTCATTGGGAGATGGAAACAGTCAATCTGGATTGACAGTGACTATCTACAGGGTCTAGCTCAGCTGGAGGACAAAATGGTGCAATTTCTGGGAGGAGGAGTCTGGGCTGCGGGAAGGCATGGAAGACAAAATCTACAAAATTTTTGGAAGGAGTGGGTAGTGGAAGCCTGGAAGCCAAAACTATGCAATTCCTATAGGGAACTAGCAGCTGGCCGTTGGGACCTTCGTAGAAAAAACTACGCAGTTCCTGGAGGAAACTGGAAGCTGGCTGGTGGGACCTTGACAGCAAAAATTGTGTAATTCTTGGAAGGAGTAGCTCGGGCTGTGGGAAGGCTTGGAAGAAAACATTTGTGCAATTTTTAGAAGGAGTGGGCAGTAGAAGCCTGGCATCCAAAACGATGTAATTCCTAGAAAGAACTAGTAGCTCAGACCTTGGCAGCAAAAACTGCATAATTCCTAAAGGGAACTTGCAGTCAACTGCTGGAGCTTGGCAACAAAAACTACACAATTCCTAGAGAGAACTGGCAGCTAGCCACTGGTGGGAAAAAATGTGTTGATGTTGGAAGGTTTGCCTGCTAATTACCTATGCCCAATTTCTGAACTGAGCAGATTACTGGGTAGCAGAGGGATTTCTCATGAAATCTGCACACTTTTCTGGTTGAGCAATCAGCTGACTGACTGGTGGACTGGCTAGAAACCCTGTACAATTTTCTAAGGGAGACAAGGATGATCATTGGGTGTTTTTCCAGCCTGTCTCTGCAATTTCCTTAGTCAGCAGAGAAGGCAAGGTCTGTAACCTCTGTGCAATTTTTGAGGGGAATCAGTCCCGAGGTGACTGCCAGGTCAAATTTTACGGTTGACCAGTAGGAAGGTTGATTGATCAGCTTGCGGGCAGCGCAACTTGAAATGGCTTTCTTGGTGCTTCTGCGCTGTTTTGGTGATAATCGATCAAGTCGATGGAAGGGTGAAGGTCTGACTGTCAGAGGGGAATCTGGTCATTAGAACCTCAACAAAATGACTAAGTGTGTGAGTGAGTGAATTGGTGCATATGCATACTTGCAAGCACACACTTACCTGACTTGATGACGAGATGACTCAAACCACCAGACACACATGCTCAAAATGACTAGCCAACAATGTCAGTGACAGTCATGACGCTTGTGATTGATCACTGGACGACCGTGAAAACACTTGCGCGACAGTGTATATGAATCTGTGTGTGAGCATGATGGATGTTTACATAGCGAACACAACATGTACACATGAAGCGAAGACCTTGTGTATGACCAGAACATGGTTGCAAGCATGACATTGGCATAAACATGCAAAATTCATCTGTCGAAAAATGAAGCAAGGTGGGAGCAAAGACTCACATAAGCCCATAGAGTGATCTTGAGTGTGTGCATACATCAAGTGAAACTCTCAAAGGAAGCTTCGAAGTTGGATGTGTGCCAAAATTTTGAAGGGTGTTGCAGCTGCTACAACACTTGGCGACACACTAGTAGAACTCCAACTTCTCTGTTTTGGTTCATTGACAGCACATCACCTTGGTATTTTAGGGATTATTGAATCGATGTGAAGGTTACTTCGGTTTCCCCACTTACCAAATGGACATACATTTTTCACCTTTTTCCAACTCATTCAAACAAAATAAAATTTCAGCTTGATCACAGTGTTTTGAACTCGGGAAGGGTAGTTTAGCTCGCAAGTTGAAGATTTTCATAGTATTATTTTTCATCTCTGGTCTTTCACCACTGCCAGTAGGCCTGGACAGTACCTTGATGGAGTCACGCAAGAACACATGCATTGCTCCACTACCAGCGAGTCTGGTCAGTACCCCGGTGGAGTTTCATGATTCACCTCTTTGTGTAGGAAGCCTTTCTCATCTTTCGTCTTTGTATTTTTTTAAGAGGACTATGCATAGTCACTTATTTATTTTTGGGGTGAAAGAGGGATCCCGAATTATTGAGAGCATAAGAGGTTGTTCCTTCAAAGAAGCATGTAGGACCTCTCACATATGTTTGCTCATTTAGATTTTCCCCTTCTCCGTTTCTACTAGTTAGATGAGCATGAACACACAAAGTAGAAGGCTGAGTAGAGGCATGAGGCTTCCCATTGTGGACATAGGTTCATGGTTGGACTAAAAATCCCCTTGTACATGCCTCTTATTTTCGGTCAAGACTTCATCACCCAAAGATTATAACCAAGCACAGTGAAGATGAACACAATACTGGCCAAGTGTTGTAATGTCACAGGTCTCTTCATATCTCAGCCACATACTCAGTCAAAATCCAGAACTAAATTGATGGCAGTACTTATTTCCGGAAACAAAAATAGAAAGGTATTAAGAAAACCAAATAAACAAAGACAAAAATAGTAAGCAAAGAAAACAAAATGAAAACAAAGATAGTAACCAAGGAAAAAAAATGAAAACAACAAGCAGCAAGTAGACTATGTACATGGCACGTAGCGTGGCCTGGCCTACTGGAAGTAGTGCTTTAGATATTGGTCATTGGAAGGAAGGTTGTCAATCCTCTTGTCAAGTGATTGCAGATGGTACGTGTGTGGGCCAAGCTTCTCATGGATTGGGACTGGAACTTCATATGCTTGCCTTTGTCTTCATGGGACTTATCCCATTTCAGAACCAAGTCACCAACATTGAAGTTAGCTTTCCCTGTAGACTTCTTATCTAACCATCTCTTGATACGTTTTTGGCGGAGTGTATCCATCCTACGCTGAACTATTTGGCAAGGCTTGCCTTGGTATTCTTGGGATAGCTGAAGTGTAGACAAGTAGATATTGGGTGGAAGGATGGCTTCTTTACCATAGAGCAGGAAGTACGACGAGGTATCTAGATAGGGTTTGGGTGTTATGCAGTGAGCTCGTAATGAATTCTTCAAGGAGATATGCTAGTTACGCTTCTCAGAGTAAATGGTCCTTTTGATTATGCGGATATGATTTTTGTTTATGGATTCTGTGAGACCATTTCCTTGCGAGTAGTAGTTAGATGAGTGTTTCATCATAATACCATTCTATAATGAAAAATCATAAAGTTTCAAAGGCATGACCTCCTAGTCGTTCACTTGCACGAGTGGAACTACTTCTATCCACCACGTGAAATAATCGGTTGTTGTTAGAATGTGGCAGTGTTGTTTTGACGAATGTGGGAAAATCTCCCCAATGATGTCCAAGCCCCATCGTTAGAATAGTTCGGTGACTTCAATAAGGTACAATGGGGTTGTTGACCATCATGCTCTACTGGCGCATTGTTGAGAGACAAGGAACTTGAGGCATAAGCGTGTGCATCCTTAAATAATGTGGGCCAGTAGAAACCGATTCGTATAATTTTGTGTGTAGTGGTGCTTCTCGCAAAGTGACCCCCTGCGGGTTTGTCATGTAGATCTTTTAACACCTTCTCTGATTCATGTGCCTCCAGGCACCTGAGAAAAACTACGTTGCTATTCTTCTTGTGTAGCACTCTGTGCACCGACTGATATGTTAAAGCTTTGAGGTGCAATGCCCTCTTCTGTCTCATGGAAAAGTGAGAGGGTATGGTTTCATGCTCAAGGTATTGGAACACGTTTGCATACTAAGAGGTTCCATCTTCAGTGGGTATTGCTCACCTTATATCATACATCTCAACTTCCTACTCCCAGCCGGCGAGCTCTTCTTCATCCTCCAATGCATGTACTTCTTCAATTGCAAGTCTGCAGAGCCCATGGCCTTTCACCGTTTGAACTGGATTGATTTCAAGATCATAATCTTGCAAGCCTGTCATCTAGTTTGCACACCATTCACCTAGTTCTTGTGGTACAAGTAGTGTGCAGACTACTAGGTGAGGGACATAGACTATGCAATGGTTCTTTAGCAAGTAGGGCTGGAAGTGTTTCACCGACTTGTAAACTACATATGCTTTCTTGTCAATAGTGGGGTAGTTAATTTATGATCCTTGCATGCTTGCGTTGAAGGATATGGGATGTTCATCATTCATCTCGTCCTTCTGAGTGAGTACTACAGCGAGCAAATTAGTGGAGGTGAAGGTGTATAGCAATAAATCCTTCTTGAAGTCTGGGCTGTAGAGTGCAGGGACTTTTGCAATATCCTGATTGATATAGGTGAATGCATACTTTTCCCTCTTGCCCTAACAATAGACTACACCTTTCTTAATCATGTCCTGCATGGGCTTCACTATCTGAGCATAATCTGAGATGAACTTCCGGAGGAAGTTAATCTTGCCCAAGAAGGACTACATGGCTTTCTTGTTGGCTAGGTGAGGGATTTTTGTAATAGGCTGGAACCGATCTAGATCAACCTTGATCCCACTTTTGGAAAAACTGTGTCCAAGAAGGTTCCCCTCAAACACTACGGATACACTTTTTTTTTTATTCAAGGAAATCTTGTATTTCTTGCATCGCTCAAAATGTTTCTTTAGATGGCATATGTGGTCCTCACATCTCCTTGAGAACACAAACACATCATCGAGGTGTACCACTACAATATCTCCAATGAGTCCATGAAAAGTGATGTCTGTGGCACGCTGAAAGGTTGTCCATGCATTGACAAGCCCAAATGACATTCATCTGTATGCGAACTTACCCCACTTGGTATGGAAGGTAGTATTTAGTCTATCAGGCTCTGCTACCAGAACTTGATTGTATCCTGGAAAATCATCAAGTAGGGAAAACATTTGTGCCATAGATACTGTTTGCAAAATGTGGTCCATAGGCGGCATGAGGTAGTTTTCTTTGACTGAGGCATGGTTCAAGTTCCAGAAATCAACACACAAGTAGACTTCCCTAGACTTCTTATGTGCAAGAACAAGGTTTGAAACCCATGTGGAATGGAAAACTTTGCATATGATCTGTTCATCCAACAACTTGGTGACCTCTTTCTGTATAAGGGGTTCATGTGACGGATGTAATTTCCTCAACTCTTGCTGATATGGCTTCAACCCTTCTTTGATTGGAATAATGTGTTGGATTATTCGTGTTACATAAGTTTTCAGATCATCGTGCGTCCATGCAGACAAATCTCGGTATTGTTTGAAGAGGCAGAAAAAGGCTTGTCGTGTGCAACATGTGTCGAGATTGATGAACTTTGGATCTTGTTCTATTCCCAAGTTGATCAGTTTGTGCATCGTGCTGGAACTGTGGGTTTTCATGTTCCTTAGCCCCTGAAAATGTTCTTGGAAGTCATAAAGCCTCTCCAATGATGTGACACCATTCATGATGAGATAGCCATTCCTGTTACCAGATTCTACTTGCAGAGATCATTCTTGCTCATCATCATCTATCACTGCATGTTTGAAGATGTCAGTGTTGGCCATGAAATGTAGTATTTATTGGTCATCACTAAATATGCATAAGTTAGTTATGTTATCCAGGATAGATGGTTTGTATAAAATTTCAATAGTAAATCTATCCCTAATCAATGACATTTTAGAAGCTAGGTTTTCTAGAGCATTGGCAACTACATTACACGTACACAGTACAACAGTGATGTTAAATGCTTGGAAGTTAGAGATCAGTCACCATACCTCTTTCTTGTAACTTTTGAGATGCGGTGACAAATAGTGAATGGTGTTATGTACCTGTCATACCATTATCTTTGAATCACCTACCACATTGAGTGAAACCACATTGAGGTTGCCACATGCAAGCCCAACACTAGTGCTTCATACTCATCGGCATTGTTTGTGCACTCAGATTCCAAGCAGCTTGAAACTAGATGCTTCTTGTTGTTTGGGTCGATCAAGACACACTGGCTCCTAAGCCATCCTAGGTCTTTAATCCATCAAAGTACATGATCCATAACTTGTCTGTACAAGGACCGTTCAATGCACTTGTACTACTATTACTGCTAATATTGGTACAACATACTGTACATGCTTCATTACCATTAGTTGGGTAAGGAAGTAGACCCAACTGTGTGTCTGGTGGGGTTGGAGCTGGTCGTGCAGGATAACACCCCAGCATTATTTCTTCGTGGAAGTTGTCAAACATGAGTTCTGTGAATGCCAACGGTTCATTCTCGCCATTGAGGGGAGTAACATTGTGCCTCATATACCTCTCAGATGCCACCTGGATTTTATTTTTTTTCCTTTGTATGGAAGCCACATGTGTGACTAGTCCATAGAAAAATTTATGTTCAACTTGTTGAACCAGGCTTTGCAGAGTAGTAAATCGTATGCTTCCGGTATGTCCACAATAATAATGTTGATGCATTGGTGGACTAGACTCTCATTAGATAGTTAGATGATCACATATCATAGTTCACCAATAGCTAGTACAAATGTTTGATTAAGTTGGATGATTTGTGCGGATGTCTTGCTCCATTGTGCATTGATCTGTTTAGCAATGAAGAGTGGCATGACATTGGTTGCCACGCCAAAATCAACCAAACAAATTTGAACATTACAGTTAAAAACTTCAAATGAGGGCAAGAATGGAGGGCAACCTAAGTTTTCTTCTTCCATTTGGAGTGTGTTTAGAACAATGGAAAGTGATCCAGGAGGTGTGCTTGCTCCCTTGTTGGTAGAGGTTGTGTTGTCCATTATTGTCTATCTCAATGTGCACAACAGGATATCCCGTTGACTTTGGACCTTAGCTATCTAGAACAAACTAATGTTTGCATGAGTTTTCTTCTCCACAATGTTGTAGTCCAGAGGTTGTAGACTCACCGAGGTGTCTGGCATAAGACTGATGTTCGTTTTTACCGGCAGAATGTTCTTCAATTTGTTTCTCATGGACATACTCTTGCCCTGTCACTATCTTCTCGGACTTGCTTTGTGCTTTCAGGTGGTTAGTGGATCATCCCTCCTCAATAGGAGTCTCATATTTTCTTATGCTTCCCAACCTGTAAGGGGATCCCCTTTACTCCTAATATTGTAACGATCATTTTTCTGTGGGGGATGTTTCTCGGTGTTCGTCTTCAACACTGCTTGCAAGCACATATACATGTTCACCACATGCCCAGAACTTGATGCTTCATCAGGTGCAACATATTTGTCCTTATTTGTGTCTTTCGAATGTTCTTGCATATTGTTTTATGTGTCAAATGTAGGACTGCATACAGAGCTTGCGACTCGCTTCCAATTTGAACAAGAGTTTTGTGGGTGATTCTCTTTATGGAATGAATGTAATTTAGAATTTGCGGACTGATCGAGATGGAACATAGAGCTCTACACAGTTTTGGCAGATTACTGGTTGCTGCCTGATGACATGCTTCCTTGTCTTTGTCTAGGTGGATGGTTTCTTTCAGATGTTTCCATTTTCCATTGTTTAAGCTCAAACACTTTTTTTGTCAAGTTATTGACAAGGTGAGTGAGGGTTTCAATATCATTTGTTTCCTTGTCTCTACCTTTGCTTTCCACTGCCTGAGCCTTCTTGCTCACATCTTTGGAGTCCTTTTCTGGTTCATCACCCTTGATGAATCTGATCATGCGTAGGTATTTCTCAACAACAATAGCCTCTTCGCAGTTTTCCAATAGTACTAGTTTCACAGCTCGCTTGATGAACTGAGAAATGTTGGTCAGCAGTGCAGACGTGTAGTAATTAACAGTGATGGAGTCATGAGGTTTGGTGTCCATTGCAAACTTGTTCAATGTGTGTGTAAACCTCTCATTGAAGTCTTTTACCTTTTCTTTCCCCTCCATCTTCAGGTTTCCTGATTCTTTGAGTAACATGGCTGGAGTCTTATCATCAACAAACTTTTCAAGAAACATGTGTTTGAATGCACCCCAGTTATGTATGGAATTGGATGAGAGGCTATCATACCATACAGCTGCGTGACTGTCCAAGGTACATGGAAACAATATACATGCTACGTCATTGTATTGTACCTCAAGGGTCTATAGTTGTAGGTAGAAGTTGTCCAAATGGTCTTATGCCTTCAATGTGCTGTCACGATTGAACTTGATGTTCATTCTCTCTACCCGCTTGGGAATCTTGTGAAAAACACCCAAGAGAGTCAATGGTCCCTGAGTCATCCATTCTAGATTTTGGTCAACCATCTCTTCTTCTTGTTCGTCCTCCTCCTCTTCTTCAGAATCTGATAGTTCAAGCTTTCAGTCTATTGGTTCTTCTCCACCTCCACATCCTCTCTTGCCTTCCCCTCTACCTCCTGTACCAGATTCTAAGCCAAATATCACAAGGGTGTCTTGTTCCCCTTGTTAGAAGACTAGAGGTTCCTTTCCATCTTCAATAACTTTTGCCAAACCTTCAAGTGTGGCAAGAACTGCTTCTTCCACTAATGATACAACAACGCCCATGGGAATGGATTTTGGCTTCCTTCATGCATATGCAAGATGTTGTATGCTTGGGATCAATCTGACTACTTTCGCGAACTGGTGGGTGATGGGATGGATGGAGCAAAGGTGATGATATGGAATTTCGTGTTCATTCTTCAAAGGTGAGAAGTAACCAACTGCAGAGTCACATGTAGGTGAGAGGGAGTGCGAGTTACTTCCTTGACCAGATGGTTGATGAGTGAGTGTGAGAGGACATTCCACCATAAACAATTGGTTGCCCTCCTTCTAGCACCAGAAATGTTGATGGTATTGGACCCTCCAACTTTCAAGGGATCACCCCGATATGAAGTCCCAACTAGACCTCACACCATTTTGCATGGGAGTCTCATCTGGTATGATGGCCCAATTTCCATTATATTAAATTTTTTCCTCAGCTCTTGCGTGCCAGCACAGGAGAGTGGTCTAGTTTGTCTTTAAGTAGTGAGGTTTACGTGCTTGGTGATTTCTAGTGTTACTTGTGTCAATGGTTCTTTCATCGTAGAGGGATAGGATGGGACTAAGTCCCAAGTTGGATGGGAGGAAGCCCCAACTCTGTTAGGAACACACAACACAATAGGACATGCATAGCTTATGGAGGAACAACCCACACGAATGCGACAATCACAACACACAAGGAAAGATAACACGTACAACACATAACTGAGGAGTCTGTGCAAGTGTGACAGTCGTTATATCAAGTTTACATGAAAGGTCTGTCTAATGTCTGGGGAGGTAACCAACATGGGAAGGATAGCTTTTGTTGGATACCTATACCAATAGGTTTCATATTTCATGATTGGCAAAAATAAGTGCCAAATATGCTCCATTTTTGCTGTCACAAAGGTTCCATATTTGCAAAAGAAAGAAAAGGTACATCTAGGCCTGCATGTTAACAAAAGTTTATGGATGATTCAACAGCCTAATCTGGATCATGCCATGTTTTCAATTTATGTTGTAGAATAGAGAATGAAATCTGTCCAAACTGTTTAATCTTGGCATATCAGTAGCTAGGTAGAGAAACTAAGGTTCCCAACTGCTTAATCTGGGACCTTGGAAGGAATAAGGGTTGTATTAGATAGGAAAGGAAAGCAAAAAAGCCAATGAAAAGAAAAGGCATTTAAAAGGGTTTGCAAGTCCAAGTGCACCCTCCAAGAAGGAACAGAAAATGTTAGGAGAAATAGTTGGGTAGGTAGATGGGGTTGCACAAGTGGTGTCTCTTTCAAGATCAAAGTTGCTGAAACATCTACAGGAAGAGCAGCACTCCGGAGCATGACTAACTCCCTTGTTTCTCATTTGTATATCACTCATCACTAACACCCTTTCCCCAAGTTGCACAAAGCATAGAAATTCAAATCTTTTACATTCTTATGGCTTTAAGAAGCCACATTTCTTGTGCAAAAATATTTTCATTTTGATCTACTCCTGATTTCAAGTTATTTTCAAAGAAAACCTGGTTGAACTAGCCCTCATCCATATGTTCCCTCCATGTTAACAACTAATTCTATTACTTAGCTCCCTATACCCCACTATCCCTAGTATTATAAACACCATGGTGTATAAACCCCACAATGCATAAATATCCCCTCCTTGGCACTATAGCCATAATGTTCTCTCCCTGGGAATTGGATTAGCTCCTGGCTAAGGTCAAGAACCCATGTTCCACCTTTGCTCCCTATCCACCAGTTTCCCTACCCAAAAGCTCCATTTTTACCTTGAAAAGCCTTGAAAAAACCGTTGAAAGACCTTTTAAAACCCATAAAAGCACCCAAGGGAGGAAAAATACTGTGAAATCACCCTTCCCCCGCCTTATCCTAAGGTCGGGAGCTTATTTACCCTTTTATGTTGCATAAAAAGCCATTTGACCCCATTCCCTATAGTCTCGGCTTTCATAAAGATTTATGCCTAAGCCCTATAGAAAATCCTCAAATTGCATGTTTTCCTAAGGTTGGCGGACCGAATTATTTTGGTAAGTGAAACCATTGAAAATCCTTCAAAGAGCAATTAGCGCATGGAGGGTCCCGCCGCCATGTTTGCAAAGAAAAAATCATTGTTTATTGCCCGCCCAGGCACAGTTACAGATCGTGCAGATTGCCCGCCCGACAGCCGTTAGATGGCACCTATCTCAGATCGATGGTGCACAGTGTTTTCGGGCGATCCCGACGTCCACAAGTTAATGAAAGCAGGAGTTACAGTTCGCGCAAGTTGAGCGCCCGACAGCCGTTGAATCGCACGCCTCCAGATCGACGGCCCACATGAATATCGGAGGACCCTACATGTCTGACAGATACCTTCCGATATCTGTCAGACGCTTGCGTCAGGCGAGCGTCACGCGAGAACACTTGTCACTCCCAAATCGCATTGGAGCAACGTCTGACAATTCCTTCACCGTACAGGGCCGGTTCCGATATTGTGACACCTATCCCGCCCACGTCCTCATCCCGCTGTCATGCACGTCACCACCACGTCTGCCCGCCTCGTCCGTCATTCGCCCACGTGGTCGCCACCTCATCGCTCCCGTGGACCGGTCATTGACCGCCACGTCACCCGATGACGTCCTGCTGACGTCATCCAACCCGGCCCCCCATGATGACGTCATGCTGACGTCATCCAAAAAGCGCGCCAATAAAACCAAAAAGCCATATTTTCGCCGTTTTTTTCGCAATTTTCTCATATTTTCAGAAAAACACTGCTCCATTGTCTGCATGCAATTCACGACGACCGTTTAACCAACCAGCCCTCGACCATTTTTCAAAGAGTCCAGCGCGCAAACCCAGCTGTTTCTTCAGTCCAGGCCATTGCTTAACAGGTATTTGAGTCTTCGTCCTCCTGCGAACTGGTTTTTTCCTAAATTTCTTGTGAAAACCACCATAAAAAGCCATTAAATTGAAAATTTCACCGATAAACCAACTGTATCTGACCCTATTCGACCATTTAAAGTTGAAGCATAGCGTTGGAGACCTCGGATAGACTGAAACTTTTGCTAAAAAACCTACCCTGTTCGCGCAACCGTGGACTTCCTGCATTACTTCCAAACTGACAAGGGAGGTCTTTCCCACCACTGAAAGCCATTCCCAAAAGGCCCAGCATTGTTATCCTTGACTGTGCACCAACCCTGTTAAGCTCAGTTCCCCTCAATTTCACTGTTTCTAGCATCATACCCGGCATTTCAGAGATTATCTGAATCAGACATGGATATCCCTGCAGTCCTTAATGTCACTCCTCTAAATGCTCCACAGAGAGAACTAGACTGGCAAGACCTTGCTGATCTAGATTATCAAATCTCAGAAGACTCCAGACAAGGATGCACCTTTCATATTCACGTGCTAAATGAGTTCAGGGCTAGGCACAGAGATGGGACAGATATCCTAGGAATTTGGGAGTCTTCTCTGCCAACCTTTAAAATGCCTCAAGTCAGACAATTCCCTGACCTCATCTATCTATGTGCCAGTTGTTATGATCCATCACAGAGAGCTGTAATGAATCCCCAGGGTGAAGTTGTATTCTATACCACCCCTCAGGCCATCAGGGATATGGTTCAATTCAAAACTCACAAGAAATTGGTTCCTTTGTCCCTGCTGGACTTAATCAACCAAGGGACCAAAATACTTACAAAGGCAGAGATCCTGAAACTAAATCAACTGTTTGTTAGAAAGTCAGACAAAGTGTTGCATCCTCCCATCTTTGATGGATACCTGAATCAACTTGGACTAGACCTAGCCCATATGGTAAGCTCAGTTCTGGGATACAAATCAATGGAGTTTATAGAGGAAACTGTGCTAGTCATGATGACAATGTTTGCCCCTGGGAAGGCCCCTATCTGCTATGACTATGCCACATACATCTCTGACAAGATCCATGAGCAATTCTTGCACCTGTCCAGGGAGAGAGTGTTCAGATACACTTCATACATTTATCACCTCATCCTCTATCACCAACATGAGAAATTCTCTTTTGAGATCAGGAGAAATGATGCTGCAGGAAACCCAAGATCAGTGGTGTACTGGAGCTCCATCTTCCATATCCAAGCATACTCACCCTATACATATTGTGAGTTTATAGATTTGTTCATCCATCCGGCCCTGTCTCTGTTCATGACAGAACCTCCTCCAAGACTCACTAATGAAATGCAGAGGATACTGCAACTATCCACTGCCTATGGCATAGGAGACTGGTATTTCTACCAGCATCACACAGTGATTAGAATATATGGATGTGAGCTGCGACCTTTCAGGCTGCCCAGGTTTGTGCCCATGAGGCTCTTTGCCCTGGAATACTTCAGACAATTCGGCAATGCTGACCAAATCCACTTTGCAGGGAAGGGCAAGAAGGCACAACTCAAAGTTAAAAACCAGCTTGGTCATTTGGTTTTAAACAAAAGAGAGGGATGGAAGGAGGCAGATAGGATGTTGGAAGGCCTTGGCCTAACACAAAGCTTCCTTTGGAAACCATATGACCCCAATGGCTTTATATCCAAGAGGAGACAAAAATACAAACTATCCAACTATGAGCATGATTGCATGCTCCTCGTATCAAGACATGCAAACCAGCCAAAATGGAAGAAAAACACCTTGATAGAGCCTATGTCTCAAGAAGAGCTAGTTGAGAGGGCTAGGAGACATTTATTAAAAATGGCTGATTTGGAATGTCCTTCTCAGGTGCCTGCTCTAACAAGCTCTCACGTGACAGCACCAGCCTCCTCTTCTGCAACATCTCAAAAGGCAGCACACACCCCAGCTCAAGAACAAAGCAAGGGAAAGGACATAGAAATGCAGGAAACCGAGGGCCAACAAGAAAAAGAGAACCAACAGGGCCAACAGGGCCATCAGCAGCAGCAAACGGATCAACAGGATCAGGAGACACAAAAAGGAGAAGGCCAGGCAGCCACCCAAGAAAAGACAAATAGCATGGCGCCTCCTAGACAGGACTCTAGGATAGACTCATCTGTCCTCCAAACCCCTCAAAGGGAGGACACCAGCAGGAAAAGGCAGAGGGAGACCCCTCTCACAGAAGGACCAGACAAAAGGCAGAGGCTCAATCCATTCTCAGAAGAAGAAATGCAAAGCCTTGAGACCTCTGCCAGCTCATTGCATCAAGAGCAAGATAGGGCAGCACTTGGGGAGGTCAGCTCCTCAGGACAAGAAAAGAGTGCAGCTGCAAGCATAAAGGACCAATTCAGGGATGCTAAGAGGAGGAGAGAGCCACTCAAAATTAAGCTCTACAATCATTTGTTGAACATGGCCCCTCCAAATCAACAAAGACTAATGGCTGCCTTTGATGTGCAAGAAGGCAAGATGACAATGAGCCATTTTGCCCCTACAGTGCAGCAACCTCAAACAGCTGCAGATTATATAAGGAAAAACTTAGAAGTCCTTTCAAAAGACATCCACCCCATGGACCAAATAGAGCTCCACAAGCAGACGGGTGAGATGGTCTATGCCACCCTGGCAAACAAGACCTTGATCAATTATAGGCTGCAAAACAGTTTGAATAACACTGCAGCTCAGCTTGAGTTGGAGAGATCTTCCTCTCAAGCCAAAGATAATAGAATCAAGGCATTGGAAGAAATAATTATAGAGTTTGGGCATGATCCCAATGATGTTAAGGCCATACAGGAGGTCCTTAAACTAAGGGATGCAGATGTAGCTGCAATTAAGAAGAAAATG
>APFE031570448.1:169706-187352 GCA_000404065.3 Pinus taeda
AATTGGGAAACTGGTCCCATATCCCCAGTCGGACCCGCTATACCAAACGGATAAGGAGTTGCCAACCAAGGTCCGGACAGGGTGGGTATCCCCCTTGTTGTCGACCCGATTTTCGAGGCCTTCAACATCTTCTTAACTATTTATTGAAAGAAGAATTTGACAAAGTGTTACAATAATTCTATGCAGGCAACTGTGGAGGACATCTTTACTGGAAAACCACAACTGACAAGATTCTTAGAGCCGGTTTCTATTGCCCTACATTTTTTTCTGATGTAAAGGAATTTGTAACCTCATGTCGTAAATGTCAAATTTTTGAAGGAAATAAAAAGCTTTTACTCCTACCCCTAAAACCAATCTCTACTGAAGCACCTTTTTAACAATGGGGTCTTAACATCATTGGTGAAATCCACCCACCTTCCTCTGCCCAATAAAAATGGATCCTCACTGCTACAAATTATTTTACCAAATGGATAGAAGCCATCCCATCAAGGCAAGCCACTAACATTTTTATAATAACCTTCTTGGAGGCCAACACTCTATCTAGATTTGGGTGCCCAACCAAGATCATCACTGATAATGTAGTAGCTTTCAAATCTAGGAGAATGATTGATTTCTGTAACAAGTGCCATATAACTTTGGGCCATTCCACAACTTATTACCCCTAAAGAAATGGACTAATAGAGTCTTCAAACAAAATTCTGGTAAATATCATCAAAAAATTACTAGAGGATAACAAGAAAACATGGAACAAAAAGCTAGTAAATTCCTTGTGGGCAGTCAGGATAACCACAAAGAAATCCATTGGTACTAGTCCTTCTCAACTAGTTTATGGAATGGAAGTTGTTTTCCCATCTTCCTTGGTAATACTAGTGATGAAACTGCTCCATGAGTTGTAGGTTGAACCAAATGACATCCAAAGAAGAATCAATAAAACAATTCATTTACAGCAAACCAGGGAGGAAGTGTACATCAGATCTCAAATTGTGCAAGAAAGGATCAAGAAAACGTTTGATAAAAGGACTAAGGCGGAATATTTTTACCTAGGAGACGAAGTTCTAAAATGGGATTCAAGAAGAGAGGATAAAGGTAAGCATGGGAAATTTGATTTCCTATGGAAAGGTCCTTATTTCATATATGCTTACAGAGGAAATAATGCTTACTTATTGAAAGGACTTGATGGTATTAAAGAAGCAGGTGGGCCAGTAAATGGTTGAATGATAAAACATTACTTTGAACCTAGTTACTAATGGTTACTTCCCATTTGTACATATTTTATTTTGAAAAGTCTAGTTTGGGTTGGATGGGAAACCTTTAGAGTTGAAGCCTAGAGAGAATGCCCTAAGCTTTAGGAATTTTACTATCATAAATAGCAATAATGCAAAAAAATGAAAAGGAAAAGTTACAAGATAACATCACAGCAATTCATAAGGCCATTGGTCTACAAATTTCTTGACATTTCACCAAGAAATTCCATCCTCAAGTGGAGCCACTGTTAGGTTCCTATACCATTTTGAATGGTTGAGATTAAACCTGTAATATGTACATACCTTTTCTTTCTGCAAATGTTTTCCATATTCAAAAAATTAAAAAATGTAGAGAGGGTATGGCCTAAAAGAATAATCAAAGGACAAAAAGAATAAAAAGGTAAAAAAATATAAGAAAAATATGAACAACAAGAAAATAAAAGGACCATGAAAGTGTGCAAGTCAAAATGCCACTACTATTTAATTTTTGTGCAGAATAAATGACTGTGTACAGTTTGTAACCTTTTCCACAATCCATGATAGTCAAAATGTTTAAACTTGGCTATTTCATGTTTCAATTTCATGTCTATAGATAGAGAATAAATATATGACAAAATTGTTTAATCTTGGCAGATAATTAGATAGGTAGAGTAAATAAAAGGAGCTCAAATGTTTAAACTGAGCCTTTGGATGTAATAAGGTTAGACTTAGTTAGTTAACTATTGTAAGGAAAAAGAAAAATGTTTGATAAGAGTTTGCTAGCTCAAATTCACCGTAATAAAGAGAAGTAAAAATGGTAGGATGAGTAAATGGGTAAGGAGTAGAAAGGTTGTGGAATTTTGGTGATTGATTCGAAAAAAGCATGTGTATTATCTTTTTCATCATAAAAGTTCCAAATGTGAATGGGCACTCAAGCATGCAGATGGCTATCAAAGTCAATTAATTAATTTCCCTCATTCATTTCACCTTTTCTTTAACTAATTTCCCACAATAAATATCAAAGTACTTGAAAACCCTAAGTCAAAGAGGCTTAGATAATTTCTTTGACTTTTGGAGGGACCGGATCCTTGGCTCAATGACTTATAAGCAATAAGTACTAAAACCCCCTCATAAACATTCATTATCCCCCTTGAAATCATTCATGTTCTTTAAAAATACTATTTTCCTAAGGATAAAATTACTTTTACCTAAGCAAGGTGTTCATTCCCCCACATGACTCATTTTCATATCAAAAAACCAATAAAAACACTCTATCCTAAGTTTTTATGTTATTATAGGAAAAGTAATAAAACATGAAATATCAAATGCTGAGGGTATAGTGCCCCTTTCCTCTCACTTTCCTAATTACTAATTTATTTATTAAATCCAAACTAAAAACCCCTTTTCCTCATATATATTTAGCTCCTGAAATATAACTAACCCCACCTTAGTTTAATTATATAAACTATAATATTACCCAAAACCCCGAAAATCCCCTAACTAATCGACCTGTGATTAAGTTAGTCTAAAGACCCAATTAAATCCCGCCGCTAATCACCTCGATATCCTAACCCTGCCTTAATCCCTCATTAAACTAAAAACCACTGCGCTTAAATGCTCGCCAGGCCCCCCACTACCCGATCGCCACACGATCACTTCCCTCCACATCTGACGACCCTCATTCATTTCGACCGGGCCCCAATGTCTGAACATTACCCACCCGAAATGGGTTGTTTTCCACTGGGCCCCCAAGGCTACGTGTCGCTCAATGAGTGGAATCAGGCGACCTCCCCTCAATACCACCAAGTGCCCACAAGCTGTGTGAAGGAAACCATTTACCACCCACCTGCTATGCACCAAAATAGCTAATTTTCACTCCGCTACACAACAAATGACCATTGTTCACCCATACCTGGCAATTTTAACTTTCCTGCATATATCCAAAAAGCCCCAAATCATTCGTTTTTATCCTTTTTTTAAATTGAAAACCTCCATGCATGCACCTTCGGACGTCGAAGCTGTCAACCCACGTACAATTGTGCCTTGAATATGCCACAAAGCTCCCAGATTGCCTTCTAGCCTACTCAGAACCTTTTCAACCATTCAAAACTGCTAGTTGACTTGTTCAGAGCTAGTTCTCCCTATTTCCAGGTATTTAAGGCATAATTCACTGAAAACCCCTATCAATTTTAGAATCAGTCACTGATTTTCTTAATTAAAATAAAAAAGGAACTCTAGTAACACAAACCCACATGGAATTGAACCACCATTTCCCTAACAGACTAAAACATTTCCTCCCTGATTCTCAAATCCACAAGAACTGAGAATGGTCACCCAATCACCATGGATGTCAGACCTATTTCCACTCCTCACCTGGACCTAGACCACCTCCCACTGGTTGATAAATATTTCCAAATCAAGGACACCTTTTTCCTTGAATCCCCTAACCAAACCATACTTCTCACCATCACAACTAAATCTACAGCAACAGGCACACCAACAGAGAAAACAACAGAGCTAGTAAAAGCCTTGGAGGAGATGTGCATCCAGGCAACAGAGCTCAAAAGGCTAAAGGAGAAAGTAGAAAGCTTATAAACTGACTGTAAGATTGCCTAGATTCAATAGGGAGAAGAAACACAGAAAGCCCTAAGGATGGGTGAGAAGATCAAAGTCCTAGAGAAATATTTGATATTGTAGAAACCACTAGGACAGACCAAAGAACTGCTCTGGGCCAATATCATTGACTATGTCAATGATATTTGGCCATCAATTCAAGTTATATTTGAGCAAACTAAATTGGTGAAGGTAGCCACTGAGCCTATTCAGAAAGTAAGGGAAGAGTTGGGCGAAATGCCTGAGGATCCCAGTCAACCCATCTACTTCTTGAACAATAAGATCAGACATGAGCTCAATGAGCTTGGTATAGAGGATAGGAACAAAACCATCCTAGAGGTCAAAAAGGTTCTTTCCAAAAGAAGCCTTATGCTCAACTTGGAAGAAAAGTGCCACAACATGCAGGTGGTCATTGACAGGTTCATGGCCAAATTTCAAATTTTGAGGGAAAAAGGCCTTCCCAGTCCTATGGTCATCCATGATAAACTCATGACCCAATTAGACTACACTGACAGAATTGGGAAATTGGCTAAGAAACAAGTCAATACTTCAGGTATAAAAGCCCTGCCAACTGGAAAAGTATTGTATAATACTTTGGAAAATCTATTTTTCCTAGAACATGAGGTGAAACATTTGTTTGTCACGAAGCCCAATTTTGCTAAATACATAGAGGCAAAAAAAATTTACAGACGAAAGTTGAAAGTAAAGTTACCTGATGATGAATGGTGGGAAAAAATGACAGATTTACTTTGAAAAGTTTTACAGTAGAAAATTACCACAATAAATATGAAGACAACGAGGTGAAATTGGTAAAAGACAAATCAACAAGTTCAAAGAGTAATAGGGTCAAAGAGTATCAGTGAAAGATCAAAATTAAGAAGATTCTAGCATATAACTACTAGCTAGCTTAAAGGGTCTCAACTCAAACTACAACAGCCAGCACTACCACAATAAAAGGGATAGCATGATGCAGTTTTCCATCTGTCTCTATCTTCATGCTTGAAGATATTTTTATTTCCTAAATTAAATCTCAAACTATTATGAGATATTTTGTAATTATTTTTTGTATAAATACTTAATATTTTGAAGTATTTGGTGTGGATTCTAAGACATTTCTACAGACTTTCTCTCCCAATTCTAAGTTCTATTATATCAATGATTGGATTGGCTTGCTGGATCAAGGAATAAGGCTCAGATATTTTACAGGATTCTAGTGTAAAGCGATATACAAATAATTATTCTCTTTTGTTTACAGTTATTTCTCTTATGTGTCTCCATAATCTTGTTTGTTTATCTAAAATCTAAATGTCCAACATGGAATGATATTTCAGAAATTGCTTGAATGCACTCTGTCTTGACTGTTTACATTTTAAATATTTTCTACTAAACTATCTTAGTTAGGGAATTGTTAACTACTCCCTGGCTTCTATAGTTTCTCCCCTTGGTCTATAGCAAAGGATTCTTAATTTCCCTTTATTCATGATCACTTGGTTTCTTTCATTCTGATCCCAGTCTAAGGATTCTTCATTTCCCTTTCACCCTAGTTAGAACCATCTCATCCATTAGACCTGAAGATTTTCCTTTTGCTTTGCTAGCCTGCCCTGTGAATATTCCCTTTAATGATCTGGTCCAGTTATGCTATCCTTTGCTTGAATCCATAGCCTAATGGCTTGAAACCTAGCTCTATCCTTCTATTCCAAGAATTCCACCACCCAACCTTCAATCTAAAATCAAAATCCTCATGAACAATAAGAACTAGCCTAAAATCTAATAAAAAAAAAGTTAAATCATAAAGAGAGAGCCCTCTTTGGACTTAAGTTGGCTAGAACCTGAGTCTAAAAGATTGGTTTGTGGTTATCTCAGACGATTCCTTCTTTTTATAACTTCTATGGAAAACTTATGAGTGATAACACTTGGAAGGGTTAGGATTTAGCCTACCTTTCCCTTTGTCTGGTACTAAAGGGATAATTTGGGGAGAAATTCCCTCCTGTTTCTCTGGTTCTCTTTACCTCTTCTTTGAAGAACTTAGATTATACTTATGTTGTGGTTGTGATTGCATTAAATCTGCAAACTATTTGCAATAATAATCTATATCTTCCTCCTCTGTTGTTGCATCTCTGATGTGATTGGCATTTTGGTGACCCATATTCTCATGTTCTTCTTCAAAAAAATTAGAATACAAATTGCCCTACATCTCTTGTGTATCTGATGATTGGTCATCAGGATCCTCTTCTAAATATAGAGGATGAGGGATCAGATCAAGTTGTTCCTTCCTTTCCCTTGGAAGTATTTACAATGGAGGTCTTCTATATTGTGGGTTGTAACCCTGGTTATTGACTTGAGAATTCTGTTTGGAGAGGCTCTTGTTCTCAATTTCAATCTTTCCAACCTTATGTGATAAAATCTTGATGAGTTTTTCAAGTTCATCCCACTTTGGGTTTGATGATTCCCTATCTCGACCAGAGGATGATGCCTCTTCTTTCCCACTTTTATTCTTAGTAGGTTCTTGCTTTCCTCTTGACTTTCCTTCTTAGGTGAAATTTGCTTCCACCTCAAGTGCATCGATTTGGAGTTGATCTAGAGTGATAGACTTCCTTTCCCTTAGAGTAAAGCCAAAATCAGATTCAAAGGCTCCCAAAAATACTACTCGAGTAGGAGATGGAGGAGGCTTTATCTCAGTTGGTAGCTTATTGTGTTGCTTTTTGAACCTCTTTATAAATTCTAAGATATCCTCTTTTGGTTTCTTCTTTATGGTGTTAAACTATGTGAGGAGGTAATCATGATTCCTCTTTTCACCCTATTTATGAGTGAAAGAGTTTTCAAGTTCCTCCCAGGTGGTCATTGATATAGGGATTAATGCACGGGTGTTTGGTGATGTAGAAACCCTCAAGGATATTCCCGGGATCCTTGGAAGACTGTCAAATTAGTTGCATTTGTCACAAAGATGCATACATATCTGTGTTAAACAAATGAGAATCAAAGCAGGAAGAAGGACTTATTACCTCAAGTCTTGGTGCAGGGTTGCTGGAGAGCGTAAAGTAACAAGGTGGAAGACCCCTTAGCTAGCTCCAGATCAAAACCTACACATAGATAAGGCAAGCATAATATCATAGCATATAACTTTGACAAACATTGCATTAACATATAAATATATCTAATTACATGTATTTAAGCCACTCATAATAACAACATTGCATTAATTTGTATACAGATTACACTACCAACATTGCGGAGTAGATAACACAAGTGTAGTTCTATATTGATGTAGAAAAGAGTGATTACAACCATCGGTTGTACTAGCCTTCCCTTACTCCTCCAGCTCCTCTCTCTCTCCCTTATTAACCTCTTGCTATACCTTAGTCAAAGACTATGCTCGACATTCAATTAGGCAACCCTTTCAAATGTTTCGACCTTTTCCACAATAGCCCTAGCCTCTCATATATAGCATGAGAGGATAAGCCTTGCCAAATCCTTCATGAGTTCCATTAGGAAAAAGTAGTGATGTTTCCATGCCTTTGTGCTCTTTCCCGTTTGCAGAATACATTAGGAATTAGTAATTCCTCCAAACAGGTCAAGTTTTGATGTTTCCCTACTTTTGTAGCTGACATAGGAGAGAATATTGGGATATTTCTCGGTCAACTCATTCCTTTAACCCATAGAAGCTCAATTAGGTTGACTAACACCCTTCCTGAGGTAACAAACAGAGTTACCCTAGGCACTAACACACTAGGAAGCTTTATAAAGAAGGTTGCTAGTTCCTAGACAATGTTAGCTTGACAAATAGGCCTATGAACTTGGTTAGTCCTTCAATCATCTTGCTCTTCTCCTATGAGTTGATGAGGAGGTCATTTTCTTGTATAATAGATGCCCCCTAAAGTGTGAGATCATAGGAAGTGACGATGGTCGAAATACTTTATATATAACTGTACTTTTCTTTGGAAGAAAGAGAGAGAGGATTGGAGCTTCAGTAATAAGAGAAATCTGCTACAACACATATATATATAAATTATAAAACATGTCCTCAGTTGGGCCTTCCCATGCTCAGTAGTTATGTTAGAGTGATTTCTCAACAAAGAGATATGACAATCATGGCCGTCGATAAGCACAATATTGAACTTGTATCATAATAAGATCATTCTGATGAGCTGTCTGCAAATAACAATAAATGCAACTTGGGAGAGGAAACAAGGTTGATTGATGTAAGCCTCTACCCAAGGTATTGATTTCCGTTTCACCATAATAGCATAGTTCAATACATGTGAATAAAGGCATGGAGTTTTAACATGTACGAAATCATCTGATTACCAGTCAATAATGGAGACTGTTAACAGGTGCGATGATGGCCACCGATAATGGTGATGGTCTCCAATATGCACAGTACAATCTAGTGAGTGTAAATAATGTTTTTGTTGTTGAACACTTGTAGAATTGTTTAAATAGGAGCCAATAATGAAAACCCATGACCAAACACAAGGAAACTTGCCATTGATGTCTGCAAGTGCCAAGGCACTAAAGTGTTTCTGGTTTCGCTTCCTAGATAGAGTGTTGAAGTCGATAGGAAGATACCTGTCGAAAAGTAGGCAATAATGTGTCCTACATGAGTCGACACAAAAAGGGACAAGAATGATTATTTCTTGAAGAATATTTTGAGCATTGGGTCAACACGACAGAGAGCATGATGGAAGAATATGATTGATAGTTTGATGGAGGAAACAAAAGATAAAGGTTTTCCCTTGAACAATAGAAGGAATGACACAACGATTTTAGCCATGTGGCACTAGACTCATGAACACCAAAGAATGTTAGGATACAGAAATGCAAGATCATCGAGGTATAGAGGCTAAACTGATAGGATGGTAAGGTTCATATTGAGAGGCCATCACAAGGAAGGTTTTTGTGAGGGAGTGCCATGTTCAATGGAGCGACTGTTGCAAAAAACTCTTTTCAAAATACTGACACAAAGCAATTGTATTGTCTACTTTCCCCATTAGATTAATTTAGTGAGTCCAGATGGGTAAATTCATTGGTATTTTCATATTTAAGAGTCTGAAAAGATCATAAAGAGCGACTCTATTCCCTATGTGATTAGTTTACTGAGTCTAGACAGGAAAACTCATTGGTATTTTCATGTTTCAAGAGTCTGAAAATATCGTAAAGAGTGACTCCATTCCTCATATGTTTAATTCAATGAGTCTATATGAGACAAATCGATGGTCTTTTCATATTTAGAGAGTCTAAAAAGATTGTAAAGAATGAATCCAAGGTGGTCCCTTTGCCATAGTTTTTAAGCGAGTGTGACAAAGGTTTAATACTATACCCAAAAGGTTCCTTTTTTGTAAGTTAATCTACTGAGTTCAAATAAAGAGATAAACCTACTCTCAATAGATTTTTGCCTCATTTTGTTACGAGTATGAGGAGATGGACTAAACTCAATATTGTCGTGAATTTTTAATGAGTCACACGATGACAAACTCAATAGATCTTCATCAAATTTTAACGAGTCAAATGAAGAAAAATCGAGGTATATTTTTCAGTTTAATGAGCGAGGAAAAAGAGGTAAAATAACTTCCCATTCCTTCTTCATAGTTTTAATAAGCCTGAAGAAGGGAAAAACTCAGGGATTTTTCAATTTAAGAGCAAGAAAGAGTCCCAAAAGAGAAATCACTCATACCATCGTCGTAGGAATTTAACGAGCCTGATGACGAAAACTCAGGGTTGTTTCAATTTAACGAGCGATAAAAGTTCCTAAAAATAATGCTTGGAGCTTCTTCATGAGCTTTTAATGAGCTTGAGGAATTAACTTGGGGTTTTTTCGATTTTATGAGCGAGAAAATGTTCCTAACAATAATGCTCAGTCTATCTTTTTCAATTTAGTGAGCTAGAAAAAGAGAGAAAAAGAGCTATTGAGACCGTCATCGTAGGAGTTTAACAAGCCCGATGATGAAAAAATCGAGGATTTTTTAGTTAAAAATCGAGAAAATATCCCATAAAAGAAATCTCTCATTGATAATTGAACACGGTCATTTCTGCAATCCAACCCTGAAGATCCTTTCATCAAAACATGAGTAATTTATGACAATATGGGGACATGGCACCTGATAAATATAATAGGAAATGAACTGCTTCTACTTTAATGACTTCAATTAAGATAAGTCATATCTCCACAGTGACGATAAGCGAGTTTTTGAGCCTCCACTTTCAACATTTGCATCATTTGAGAGATGTGAGAGTGTTTTGGAGCTAAAGAGGAGCAGATATGCCATGGATGATTGCGGGCGATTTGGGTGACCATTCGATTTGTCGTCTATCCTAGGTAGATGCCAAAACATTTATCTTGCATTATTTAACATTTCTTAGCTGCATTGGGTGTGTAGTTTTAGACATTTACGGAGCCCTAGTTCATTAACTGCACCTAACACCCCCTTCTAGGCTTGTAGGGAGCATTAAAACACCCTTTACAACCTGGAGGATGGTGTTAGTCCTCCCTGTTTTATAAAAAAGGGGGTGCTAGGGCATGAGAGCACACTCTAAAACCCCATAAAGTGTTTTCTTGAGCTTTATTGCCCCATTTGCACTAATTTTTGGGTTGATTTATTTAGGTTTTGAGCCATCATGACTAGTTTATGGCGAGAACAGGCCCACGATCAACAGGAATTACTTATGCAAAATGATCCAGCTTGTATACTTGCATTACGCCAATGTCGTTTGATGAAATGTGCATAGTTGGACCTGATGAAAGGTTAGGAGGAACTTTTGAGATGGATCATTCAGTGTTGGGTTGAACACAAAGGGGTGTTCAGGATCGGGGACCGTGAGCTTGCAATTGAATGGGATAACATCAATTTTTTGACAGGTTTGTTGCACAGAGAAGCATGAGAAGATCTTACCAGTGGCAGGCATGATCCCCAATCCACTTTAGAGCTGGTCTGAGCTTATTGTATTCCTAAGAGTAGCCTTGTGAGAAATAGGGTCTCTATAGAGCAGATTAGATCTAGGTCTATGAGGGCTATATTATGGATGATTGTGTGCTTGGCAGGGTCTAAAAGTCCCCATGTCACGAAAAAGGCCCAACTGTTACTTTCCATTAATTGTGTTCATCTATAGATCTTCAACTAGTGTGAGGGGGTGCTTCGGCAGATGAAGGTGGAGTTGACTGCGTGTAAGACCTAGACCCAACAAAGTTTTTGGAATGGTACTCTCATTGTATCATTTATACTTGAGAGTGTGCCAGTTATGTGACCACAGATGATTTTAGGTCCACTTGATCCGAGAGAGGCTAGGCAGAGGTGATGGGCATCTCTCAATCCTTGCACTAGAGGAGGGCCCATCCGGCATTTTTTCGAAGAGTATTTCTTTGAATGGCTTAGAGGTCAGTTCGTGATGACAGATGATTATGCCTACAAGGGCATGGACTTCACATGTGATTCTGACTTGATTTTTCTGCCTGGTAGAAATTGAAGGCCTCAAGGTAGGAAGGTGTATTGAGAGTAATTAAGTATTTTTAAGCTTTTCAATGTTTATGTTATGTTTTTGTTGATTTTATGGGTGAACATAGTACTAACATGAAGCTTTTTTCTTGACATAGATGTGGCACTAGTGGGACTTGCAGGTGAGCCTTGCCAAGTGAGGTGAGGTGGCCAACTACCCAAAGGTGGGGGTGTTCCCGAGAAAACTAGTGTCCATTCAGAGATGCTAGCCCCACTAAGACAGGTATCTATCTTGGAAACAAACAATTTGAAGTAACTTGTGTTTTCCTTTATGAGAGATAGATGAGAGAGAAGTAGAGAGCACCAACCTCGGTCTTTCGCTTGGCTCCTTGCTTGTTTCCTCTCTCCTTTGATAGAGCTTTCACCACTCCTTTCTCACTTGTCTTGCTTCAAAGAACACCTGTAGAGTCAAAGCAGCAAAATACCATCAAAGAAAAGAGATCTATAACCATAAACAATGTAGAATCAGATTTACATTAACCATACAAATGCATACACAAATACAAGATTCAGAAATATACAAGTATATGGAAGAAAACTCAAATAGCTTTATTGATAGAAGTAGTAGAAGATAGGATTACAACCCAACTGTCTGATCCAGTGCCATCCTCTTAGCATGAAAGCCCTCTTCACTTCATGAAAAGCTAGATCACCCAACAACACAATGCTTCACAGAGAAACCAACAACACTTCCTTACAAAATACAAAATTCCATTCTATGGATCTCTAGGATGAGGGATCCATATATAGATATTTGTAGGGGGGTGAGTGAGCTTCTGGGATTTTGATTAGTGTCATTTCACTGATATTTCTTGGTTCCACTTGGAGATTTCATGATCTCTTACTCATCCCTGGGTGAATTCAGAGAGGCAAGTGTCATATGAGCAGTTTCTAGAAGATTCTCTAGGTTTCCACCTAGTAAACTGCCTCTGCCATTTGTCTACTCTCGCTCATTGCACCCTACAGAAGGGATTTTCAGTATGCATCGCACCCTTTGTGTGTAGCGAGTGAGATGCATCGCACCCTTAGCATGGAGCAGTCTGTATGGTCTAGTTTTGACTAGTTCTGAGCAGTTTTTTAGGGAGAACTTCTGGGAAATGATGTAATCAGTTGACCTTGATCCTTTAGGGTATGAAACAACACTTTTAGGGGTTTATAAGCCCTTGGTTTATGGACATATGTGATTGGGGTTGTAGTGTCCAAATATGTCTATAACAGTTGCCCCCTAAAGCATGAGGTCGTAAATCTTCTGATGTTGGGTGAAATGCTTTATCATGAGGATCCGAGGTTTTTCAAACTGTAAGGTGATCTATAATAAGATACAATATAATACATTATCTTCATAATACTTTCATGATCTAGCTGAGGTGGGAATTATAGGACAGATAATCGTATGTGTGGAAAACTGATGATTCTAGTAGAGCCATCACTCCTTAGCTTGGATGATTATTTGTGCAGCTATGGAGTACATTTGATGTCTTTATTTTCCTGAATATATCGTAGCTGAGATGGATGAAACTAGATTCAGGGTCATCAAACTCGTTCAATATTTGCCCAAATTACAAGCCGATCCATGTGAAAAGATGTTCTGATGTCGAACATGGAAGGACATTGCCTGATTACCAACCAATGATGTAAGCTATTAACAGGCGCGAGAGGAATCACCGATAATGATAATGACCCTCAAGGTACTACAGTACAATTCACGTGGTGTGAATACATGAGTCGATGTCGAACACCATGCAAAATATTTCGGTCAAAGGCCATTGATGTAAACCTATTGCCAGAAGTGAGAAACTTGCCATTGAGGCATGCAAGCTTCAAAGTACTGAAAGGGTTGTTCCTAAGTCAACTTCTTGGATAATGAGCTGATGTTCACAAGAAGTGACCCTTCATAGGAGGGCCTTAATGAATCCCACATCTATGATACGGAATGGAGCAAATGATTTTGTGCAGGTGAAAATGATCCGATGATACAAGGTTCATGGTGGCGGTCATCAAAAATGGAGCGTGAAGGTATTGCAACGGATGAGGCGTAAGCTGGGTTGGCGAATTCTATGAGTGACTTCTCTTGAACATATCGGTGATACTGAAATGGATTGGTAGCGTTAACCCCAAAAATGGATGGTATGGAGGACCAATGGTGATATGACTAGTGAACAGAATAACCCAACCCGACTCAATTATGGTGATGGAGTGAAAGTGTCATGTTCAAGAGCGACCTGCTACCAATGAAGTTATTCAAGTTTTCTTCCCTTTTTCCCCAGTCATTTCTGACCAGTACCTCTTTATTTTTTTCAAGATTAAGGAGGATAACATATGCTTGTTCTATAATTTTCCCTTCGGGAAAACCTGTCACTATGTTTTAGCGAGCTTAGCAACAGTGAAACTCGCTCTTGTCCATATGGACAAGTTTGTCGCTATTGTTTTAACAAGTTTAACGACAAAGATAACTCGGTCCTTTTCAGTTTTAGAGAGTCTGAAAGAGACGGAAAGGAAACTCCAGTAGTCCTTTTTCGTAGTATAATCCCTTAAGTCCGAAAATGTATAAAATAATAAGAAAGGGATGACTTTTTCAATCACTTTAGCAAGCCGAAAAAGACAAGCACTCGATATTTTCGTGTAATGATCCCTCAGGTCCAAAAAGATTAAAATACAAGAGGGATGGCACTTCCAATCATTTTAACGAGCTGGAGAGGCCAATTTCTCCGCAATATTTTTATATTTTACAAGTCTAACAAGAGCTTAAAAGAGACTCGCTTTTGAGGAACAAGTGATGTTTTCGGATAACAGCTAGTTCCAGGTAAGTTTGGAACTTTTCAATCACGGTAGTGTAAAGAAGGTGGCTAACATAATCACTCATCGTAGCTATTCCTCAAAAGGGTAAATAATCAAGTGGAGGCGTATGATCGGCTAAAAAGTGGATGTGATGGTAAGAACACGACCAAGGCTCAAAAGATGATAGTAATGCGATCACAAAGGTTATTTACCGAAAGTGGGTTCATTTTTTAATGAGCTTGAACTCTAGGGGAACATATGCTCATTGCTAGGTTTATTTTTAATGAGCTTGAACTTCGCGTAAACCTACTCGTGCCAGTCGTATAATAAGGATGTCTCTCATTAGTAGGTTCATTTTTTAGGGAGCTTGTCCCATGTGAAACTTTGCTTCAGACCTTTTGTATCCGAGCTAGGGATGACCAACTACTGTCCTAGGGGTTAAAGAACTACTAAGGTTAGGTAGGATAGTTTCTTGTTGGGAAACATTTCTGTCATGCGGAAAGAGTTATTTTTGCGGACAAATCTAACCTCCCTAGGATTCTAAGACTCTCTAGTGACAAACAAGACAATTAAGAGCAATCCTTCTCTAAACATACATTATTCTATGAGAAACCAAGTGTTTTTCGATCCTACCTCAAATCCAACGCTTGTTGTAGCAGTCCAGCCTTGCTGATCTAGATGAGCTCCTCCTTCACTTTAAGACCTGCATACACTAACAATCAAATGATTACATAACACTTGAATATTTCATAAAACAAAGCATGTTCATCATATAGACCAAGGAGTACATGAAATAATTCATTAACAACAAATCATTGAGAAGAATGGACTTATTTGTATTAAGGAAACAAAAAGGAACCATTACAACCTGAGCCTTGGTGTTGTGCAAGCTCCTCCCAGGGTCCAGCAAGAGATTTCCTCTACTTTGACAAGCTCACCCCCTCCCAATATGGCAACAAGGAAGGATAGTGATCTCTCCTCACAAGTCAACAATGGAAGTCCTAATTCCAGCAGCATTTACCCTTTAGAATGTTCAGCTTTCACCTCCCCTCCTCTGGCCCAATGCCTGTATTTATAGTATTCTAGAGGAAGTTATTCAGTTCCAACATCAATGGGATACTCCCTCTTTTGGATGGGGTAGCTCCTCTCTTGATGGGATAAGTTCCTCTATCATAGGGATGCATGAACCATCTGGAGCCACTCAATACATGTCAAACACTCTTCTAGAAGGCTCTAGAAGTGACCACAAGTAACTTTTTAAAGATGAAACTTGCGCCTTTTGACCTTTACAGGGGTACGCACCCAAGCTTTAGCATACAGAGCGTATAAATACGCAGGTACAGTGTATTTGGGGTGCGTACACGCCGGCAAGGTAGAGAGAACCTGCGTACCAGAGATAAACATGTTTTTAAGTGACTTTCTCTCTTTTTGAAGTTTGACATGAAGAGCAGAGGTATGAGGCTTGACAAGGAGGATAATATGACTATTGATGGAGCCATATTAACTGTAGGTAGTCATGGTGACAAATCAGTGTAACAGATTGCCCCCTAAAGTACGAAGCCTGGAATAGATAAGGGTGTTATATCATATAGGAAGGGTGAAGTACTTTATCATTTCGAGGATCATCTTGTGGAGAGCCCGGTCAGAACCTGCAATTTTCAACACAAAATACATGTATAAGATCATATCATCGCTGAGGTAGGCATTCCCATACTCAGATCAAAAACTTTTAACTATTGGACTAACCACTCTGATACAGGAATGATTTCATAATACATCATAATCATAGACTCGTGTAGACACAGTATGGGCGCAGCCATCTGTTTATGATTGGTCTACAACATAATGAATACAAAACTCCTTGCAGCTGGATGGTGGAAACTAGATCCAGGGTCTTCATCTCTACTTCCCGAATTGGTACGATTCTAGCCATGTGAATAAATGAGTCGATGTCGAACATGGTAGAAACCACTTGATTACCTGTCAATGATGTAAACTGTTAACAAGCGTGAGAGAGACCACCAGTAATGTCAATGGTTCTCAAAGTACCCAGCACAATCCATGAGATGTGAATGAATGAGTCGCTGTCGAACATTTCATGGAATCCTTCGATCGCAAGTCAATGATGAAAACTGACGTCGAAGGCGAGAAACCTGCCATTGATGCATGCAGACTCCAAGGTACTGACGATCTCTAAGTCAACTCTCCAGATAATGTGCCGATGTCGATAGAAAGCGACTCGTCGCAGGCAAGCCCACAACACGAAATCATAGTTCAAGTTGAAGAAATGTTGCTGCAAGGACTGACTCAATGATGACACAATGGATGATAGGTATTTTGCGGTTGAATGTTTTGTTTCAGACCTCTTGAACACATAACGACACAACAGATGGTTTGGCGACGAATGACTCAAAGTCGACTCCCATAACCGGCTAAAGATGTCAAATGATTTTGGTCAACTGCGAGACAAGGGATTTCCCAACCCAGGTGAATGAATAAGTGTCGTGTTCAAGAGTGGTAGTAAGGTTTTATTTCTGAGACAAAAAGGATATCAAATAGGCTCATTCTTCTCATTTTTCCCCCACCATTTCTGGCAAGTACCTCTTTATTTTTTACAAGCTTGAGGAGGATAACATACGCTTGTTTGTAAGCTCATCCTTCGGATGAGTCCAACTTAGTTTTTGATGCGAACCCTAAGAAGGAGTGGTCCGTTCCTGTTTGTAATAGAACAGGTCCTTTACTGTGAAATTTTAACGAGTCCAGCATAGGAGAAACTCGGCGCTTTTCATATTTAGAGAGTCTGAAAAACTTAGAAGACTCCAGATTGAAATTTTTCGTAAAGTTGTGTCCCCTAAGCCCGAAAAAGTATAAAATAATACCTAGGGGAACCGCTTGATCTTGCGACCAAGGATATTTTCGTAGTTAGTGCCTTTGACCTGAAAAGTAAAAAGTGATCAAGGACACGTCGTTTTATTTCTAATATCGAATTTGAAACGACAAAAATCCGGCAATCTTTTCTTGTTTTTTCGGTCAGAAAAGGGCTGTAAGAGGACCGTCTTTTAATTTCGTTTTAACGAGTGTAAAAGAAACACTCGACAATCTTTTCAGTTTTTAGGAGTCAGAAAAGGGCTTAAAAGATAACTCTGATGTCTGATTTGTGAAACGTGACAAGTTTCCCTGAAAGTCCTTTTGTCCTGCACAAAAAGCGACACATTACTCATACCTATTTAAGATGGGTAAAAATGCATTAAAATGACCTTCTATGGTGAAAAATAAACAAATATGACATTTATTTATCCAAAAAACCTATAAAAAAGACTTTTACCATGTCATTTTTACCATTTTACTGTTGAGGTTGAGAAAAGAGCTTTTGGCAAGAAACTTCCCGTGGAGATTGCGGAAAATCAGGCCATCGGAATCGAACGCCGTCACCTCCAGGTAATCCACAACATCCTCCTCTTCAATTTCATCTGTTTAGAATTTAGTTTTAATTTTTAGTTTGATTTTTTGGAGGCATAGGGGTTTTGGGATGCGCTCCTCGGGGT
>APFE031570448.1:203949-238388 GCA_000404065.3 Pinus taeda
TGACCTTTACAGGGGTACGCACCCATCCTTTGGCTTACAGAGCGTACAAGTACGCAGGTACAATGAGTTTGGGATGTGTACACGCAGGCAAGGTAGAGAGAATCTACGTACCCAGAGATAAACATGTTTTTTAGTGACTTTCTCTCTTTTTTGAAGTTTGACATGAAGAGCAGAGGTATTAGGCTTGACAAGGAGGATAATATGACTATTGACGGAGCCATATTCATTGCAGATAGTCATGGTGACAAATTTCAGTGTAACAATTTCCTTTACTTTGCCAGTGCCATCAGCCCTTGCAAAGGTGAATGGTTGACCAGACCAATCACTTAACTTAAGTAATGGAAGTTAGTAAAACTATGGGGTTAGAGTTATGCTGGTCACTTTTCACTCGTGTTAAAAAGGTTTGCATGCCCAGAGGTATAAAGAAGAGTAAATTTTCCAGGTTACCATATGGAAGTTCTTGCATTAAAGCAAGGTTGTTTCGCCTGCAGAGCAGACAAAACACTTCCTTAACTTTGTCCATCGAAATAGACAAAGGTGAATGGTGTGAGCTTCCAATCACATAACCTTCGACGAGGAAATATTTTTCCAGACTGATCCCATTTTATTAAACGGATGGGTGTGTTATATTGGTCATATATCCTATGAGGAAACACATCTTATATCTGGGGTTCTCCTACCGAAGCAGGCCGGGGTGTGTGCTCCCTAGATTTAGTCACATTCACTGAATCACTCGCGATCATCAGGTGGACAGACTAGAGGTTGATGAGACATTCCTTGTGCAAAAAGACCATTTAGGGATGGCATTTGACTAGTAGCCATGTTTAAACCAGGGAATGAAATCTGGTCAACGAGTTGGACTATTCTACCTTCATACGAGAAACACATCACCCCGAAGAGTGAGGAAACAATAGCTCCCATGCTATAAATGTAGTCACGTCCAAGGAGTAGATTTTAATCTATTGGCCCTTGGACTACCATCACGTTTAGATGAATGGTTTTCCTTCTCAAAGTTATAGGAAAAATTGAAAGGATCCCTAACGGTCGACTGGTTCCTTTATTGAAGCTTGACAGATTTCGAATCTCAGGTAGAAGCGATGGCGAACCAAGTGCTTTCCAAGCAGTTGAGGAAAGGATACTCACGGAAGCCCCTTGATCTATGATAATGCCTACCATGATCATTCTGTAAGCTTGTACTATGATTTGGAATGGCACATTAGATGGTAGGTGGGGTCTCGCTAGTAGATTCCAATCAAAGGAAATGACTAGATTGCTTGGAGGAGGGACCGAATAAACAGCTGGGTGAATCTCTTGAAATGGGGAACTTCCTTCTTGTGGTAAAGGAATAGGTAAGTTTCCCCCATGTTCATCAGACTCTATGTCAACAAAAGGAATTTGAACAGTGTCATTCTCATTCTCTTTGGACACTGTATCATCTGAAGATGGACCTTCTAAAGACAAGACTAGGTCGACTGCTGTATCGACATGTTGACTTTGGTCTAATGTGGACTCAGAGGGTTTATCTTCAATGATAGGTGCTTTGACTGACAACAGAGGTGTGTCAATCAAATTTTCAACTAGCGATGGACTTGGCAAGAGTTTCTTGTATCTAGGTGGAAGTCGCTGCGGTGAAGCAAGACAGTTATCCAAGACTCTTTTAGCTTCATCTAGGAAAGGACAATAGTGGAGGGCATGATCGCCTTCACATAGCTTACAAGGAAATTTAGATCTTCCTTTCTGCCCATTGACTTCATTTTCACTAGTTGACATTGTACTCTCAACATGATCGATAGAAGTTGAAGTCACCGGATTGTGCAAGCAGGGAGACCAGTCCCTTAGGATCCGTGGGATGCAAGGACAATCTCGATGATATTGGTCTCCTTTGCAAATGACACATGGAGATTTGGGTTTGGATGGTGTAGTGTGTGGATTTTTTCTAGACGATGCATGGTTGGCCCCTTTCACCGTTGGCTTATTCTTCTTCTTCTCCTTCCCTTTCTTCTTCTTCTCAGTTACTTGGTTTTTAGTGTTACTAGTTTCACCAAGCAAAGAGGAAGAAGGAGAGGGAGAAACAAACAAAGTGGAAGGTGTGTGAGAAACTTCGGTATCATCTAGTTTTTGATTTGATTCCTGAGGAATTACGGTGTTTTGAATGACAAAGTTCAAGAACAGCCATACTCGCAGGCGAATTGTAAGTCCTAGAAGGGATAATGTAGCCATATGTGGAGCAATAACTTCTCCCCAAGAGGAGAAAGGACTAGGATTTCCTCCAAGGGGAAATCCTTGATTGGTGGACTCCATTTTCTCAACCTAAGACCAACGAGGGAACAATGATGTTATTCCAAATAAAATAAATTTTATGACACTTTGACACAACTTGCTTTTTCAGTTTTTAAGAGTCGAGAAAAATCTAAAGATGACTCTAGTCGCCTTCGATTTTTAATGAGCCTAAAGTGACAAGTGCTCAGATGGACCTTTTCTTTTAAGGAGTTTGAAAAGGAACAAAAGTGACTGCTCTGGAAATATAGATAGAGGGATTACCAAACCAATCGTAAAACTGCAATATATTTTTATGTAAGAAAGTCAATCTTCTTGAATGTTGTGTTCAGTGCATTGCGATCGATAGGGCAGCAGACACGACTTCCTAAGGATAAAGGATATCAGCCTATTGTGGTCTCCCAATATATACTCGATGGTATGTGGGAGCACAAGTCTGTATTGGCACTTGTGGTATCAACGAGGAGGATTCACCCAACCTATGATGAAAATTATAGTTACCAGGCTTTACGACGCTAGAATACATCTCTAGCCTAGACTTCTAGATGTTGTGCGTTAGGTTCCAAAGCATTTTTATGTTCATTGAGGTCTATTTTACAGTTGATCTTTCTTAAGAAGTTTGCCTTTCAAGTTTCACCACGTGATGTAGATATACAATTTCTAAATATGCAATCTAAGATTACAAATAGTCATTTATTTTCTTTTAGCAATGAAAATCCTAGCTACTAAGGAAAGAAGAGTAAAATTCTTTCAACATAGAGTAGAGAGCACACACTAAATGCACTTTTCCTAAATCAATTTCCACATGTAGTCTAAATGCAAATGAACATGCATGTATTTTTTTTTCAGCTTCCCTAATGTGAGAATGACAAAAAGAAAACTAAGTACAGATCTAAACTATCTTTCCTCAAAGCGACACTAACAATTTCTTTTCAAAAAATGAAAGGAAGAATAAGACGACACTTTCACTTTCGAATGGAAAATTGTTTTCAACACTTAAAAGAATTGATGATCCAAATCAAATACAATGGCAAAATTTTAATCGACTATCTAAAAGAGGAAGACTTTACGACACTCTTTTTCTTGACTAAAAATGACAGTTGCGACACTTTTGAATCAAAAGACGACAATTCGATTAAGCTACTTTTTCCAAAGGAAGACTGTAAATGCTGAAAAATACATAAAAAAAACATTCATAATTCCTTATCAATGAAGGCTGAATAATGTAAAGGAAGAGGGTTTCAACAATGATATACTGATCATAGACAACAAAACTAATGAATAGAGTTGAAAACAATGAAGAAAAAACCAAAATCTGGAGGCAGAAATAGTCTCATTCTATAATCGCACCTGTCCTTAAGGGAAACAGGGATGCATCTCACTTGCAACATATGGGAGGTGCGATGCATCTAAGTTGCACAATTACAGGTAGTGCGATGGACCAGGGATGAGACTGAACTTGGTTTTCACCCACAGTTTGCAGCTAAGTTTAGGGATTTAGGCTGAGCTTATGATAGGCAGTAAACACAAAGTATAGGGGATTATATAATGAGGTTATTGAGCTACCACCAGGGCACTTAGGATGTTTGCAAGTTAGATGTTCAGTTCATAAACCAACCCAGAGATTGACTGAAGCAGCATTGATCTACTTTGCAGTTGCATAGCAAAAGGAATTCGAAGGCTAGCTGGCTCAACTTTAGGTTCCCTCTGTAGTTTATAAAGCAAACAAGAGTAACAAACAAACAAATTATTCGCTCCCCAGCGAAGTTGCCATTTTGTTTCCAGGAAAACTAGTGTCCATTCAGAGCTGTTAGTCCCACTAAGTTGGGTAGCTATCTTAGAAACAAACAATTCAAAGTAACTTGTGTTTTCTTTTATGAGAGATAGATGAGAGAGAAGCAGAGATCACCAACCTCGGTCTTTCACTTGGCTCCTTGCTTGTTTCCTCTCTCCTTTAATAGAGCTTTCACCACTCCTTTCTCACTTGTCCTACTTCAAAGAACACCTATAGAGTCAAAGCAGCAAAATACCATCAAAGCATAAAGATCTATAACCATAAACAATGAAAAATCAGATGTACATTAACCATACAAATGCATACACAAATACAAGATTCAGAAATATACAAGTATATGGAAGAAAACTAAAATAGATTTATTGATAAAAGTAGTAGAAGAGAGGATTACAACCCAGTTGTCTGATCCAGTTCCATCCTTTCAGCATGAAAGCCCTCTTCACCTCATGAAAAGCTAGATCACCCAAAAATACAATGCTTCACAGAGAAACCAATAGCACTTCCTTACAAGATACAAAATTCCAGCCTCTGGATCTCTAGGATGAGGGATTCATATATAGATATTTGCAGGGGGGTGAGTCAGCTTCTGGGATTTTGAATAGTGTCATTTCACTGATAGTTCTTGGTTCCACTTGGAGATTTCATGATCTCTTACTCATCCCTAGGAAAAAATAGAGAGGCAAGTGTCATATGAGCAGTTTCTAGAAGATTCTCTGGGTTTCCACCTAGCAAACTACCTCTACCATTTGTCTGTTCTCGCTCATCACACTCTACAAAAGGGATTTTTAGTATGCATCGCACCCTTTGTGTGTAGCAGGTGAGATGCATCGCACCCTCAGCATGGAGCAGTCTGTATGGTCCAGTTCTGAGCAGTTTTTCAGGGAGAAATTTTGGGAAATTATGTGATTAGTTGACCTTGATCCTTTAGGGCATGAAACAACACTTTTAGGGGTTTAGAAGCCCTTGTTTTATGGACATATGTGATTGGGGTTGTAGTGCCAAAATATGTCTATAATAGGGGGTGATGCTTAGAGTCTTCGCGAGGTTTTGAAGAACCTTGAAGGACTGAGTATGGGTGTCCCCCCCCTTCCTATGAGGGAGATTCCCACTCACATGTAGTGACACATTTGGTGTGCCTAAGCGGTTTTTGGTTCCTCTTCAGAGGATAGCTAGAGATATATTGTCTTTTCATGAGCAGTAGGCTCTATTAGCAGGCACATGGTATAGCTAGTGGGTGTTTATAGCTATGCTTAGTAGCCATTTTGTACTTAAAAACACCCAAGTTTTGGGAAAATTTATGATGTAAAAGACTGGATTCGATATATATATATCTATTGGTATTTTATGGTGTAAATGTTTTTTAAGTGTTTTTGTAAATTTTTAACTGTGTAAATATTTACTTTCATACATGTATCTATAATGAATGAGACATATGCCAATCTAACACATAGTTTTCCAAGGAATCAGCAATTGTATTAAATTCTTGAGGAATGTGTTCATATGTAATAAACTCAAATTGACGTTCCAAGAGTCGTACCCTTAAATAATAATCTAACAATATTGGATTACGAATGTGATAATGATTTGTCAATTGCATAACGACAAGCTGAGAGTCTAACCTGACCACCAGATTGGAGATGTCCTGAGATGACGCTTCAGTGAGAAATGAAATTACGGACATGTACTCAACAATATTGTTGGTGGCAGTACCAAGAAACACCCCCCCTGGAGCAAAGCAGTTCCGACTCAGGTGTGTAAATGACCCAAGCAGTTGATGCAATGTGCCATGTGTGATGACCGACACCATTCATGTATCCTACATATGCTAAGGGTAATGAAGACATATGCACAATGAGAAATATGTATGAGACAAATAATTAAAAAAAATACCAAAAAATGTCTAATCACATAAAAAAGGAGAAAAACTTATAAATACATAAAATTACAAAGCACATGCCTAGTGCAGTACTAGGCATAATACTTTTTTAGATAGAGCCCATTTCTGGGCTCAGCAAGTGGGATCCCTTCCCATTCCTAAAGTTCATATGCCCATTTTGAGAGGGCCTTCGTGATAACATATGGACTGAGCCATAAGGGTTGAAGTGTTCCTGCCCCCCAAGAGGTCATGTTTTTTATCATAATGTAAAACAAGATCTCCCTCTTGGTAAGAACGAGGCTTGACCTTTTTGACGTACTGGGCTTTGACCCAGCAATTGTGGGCTTCAAGTTCCAATTTGGTATCTCGATGGGTTTCATCTAGTTGATTGAGGTATAGAAGGCACTCTTCTTCGGCAGTGGTGTCAAGCAAGAGTTCAATAATGATTTGTAAGGAAGGGATCTGACACTCAATAGGTAAAACCACTTCTAGGCCATAAGCCAGTTGAAAAGGTGTAAATATTGTAGCTATTTTTACTGAAGTTCGTATGCCCACAAAATAGGATATAACATTCAATTCCAATGGATTTTGTGATTCCCTACTAATTTGTGAATCATGGTCTTTATGACGCCATTAATGACTTCTACTTGGCCATTAGCTTGGGGGTAGTAGGAGGACAATTGGTCCTGGCGAAAACCGAGCAATGATGTTAAGTCAGACATCATGTGATTCTGAAAATGAGACCCATGGTATGTAACAATCATGTGGGGCACACCAAAGAAACAGATGAACTAATTAAATACGAATAGCACTGCGGTTTCTCTATCGTCCTGGAAAGTGAGAAGGGCTTCAGACCATTTCGTGAAATATTCCACAGCTACAATAATGTAGTTGTGTTCGATAGAGGAAGTGGAGTTTCAAGTGATGAAGTCTATCCCCCATTCGGCAAAGGGGTTGATGGAGATAACTGGGTGCATTAGGGTCAGAGGAGCGTGAAGTTTCTTTGTAAACACTTGACAAGGGTGGCACTGCCAGACAACCTTGATACAATCTTTGGACAAGGTTGGCTATTAGTAGCCTGTGCGTAAAATTTTATAAGCAGTAGACATGCTAGAAAGATGCTCGCCACATGCCCTAGCATGCAGCCATTTAAAACATGTTCTTCCTCTTCATGAGTGAGGCAACGTCGAAGAACTGTATGATAAACACGACGATATAACGTATCATTTAGGACTAAATAGTGTCGCGCTTGGTGGCGGATGTGATGATGGTCACCTGATGATAGTTTAGGGTAGAAATGTTGTGCTTGGAGGTAGACACGAATGTCACCATATCAAGGGTCAGTAGAGTTGAGCAGATAGACAACTTCATCCATAATAGAATCATGGGCTATCTAGTTGGGATTGACAATGGGAAGATTTGAAAAAGTTTGGCGAAGACTAAGAATTTTTCGCCTTAGCAATGGCAAAAACTAAATCAAATTGTTGGAGGATCACTATCCATTTAGAATATTTTCCTCCAATGACTTGACGAGACAAAATGTGTCTCATGGGATTCTCCAAAGAAATGATGGTAGTCTGTCGCAGTAGTATATAGTGTCAAAATCAATTTACAACAAAGAAAATTGCCAAGGATAGCTTTTCCACATGTGAATATCTAATTTTGGGCCTAGCCAGGCCTTTTGACAAATAATATATCACATTCTCACTTAGGTCATCGTGAATTTGAACCAAGACCATTCCAAGAGAGGATGGCAAGGCTACCAGGTACAAGAGAATTTCGTGCTCGTAGTTGGGAACACTAAGGAGTGGGGATAATATAAGTGCCTTTTTCAAGGCATCAAATAATCGTTGAGCTTGATCATCCCACAAGTATGGTATTCCTTTCTTGAGTAGGAGCATAAAGCCTTTCATAAACTCGGTATAGTTTACGATGAACCATCATAGGAATTTATCTTTCCCTTGTAGACATTGGAGCTACAAAATGGATTGTGGTGCGAGCAATTGAGTAATTTCCTTTACCTTATTGGGGTCAACCCTAATCTCGTACTTGGAGACAATAAAACCAAGTAGGTGTCCATACTCGACAAAGAAAATGCATTTATGTGGATTTAGATGTATGTTGTAGAACCTGCACCTTAGAAAGATTTCTCATAAGTGATTTAGGTGTTGGGGTCGCTTCTTGGAATGGGCTAGAAGGTCGTCCAAGTAAGCCTAAACAATATGTTTGATAACATGAAATGCGTAGTCCATAGCCCTTTGAAATGTTGCTCCAACATTCTTTAAACTAAATGGGAGTTTTCGATACGCAAAGATACCCCAAGGGAAAATGAAGGTGGTTTTGTGCTAGTCTGACGGTTGTATTGTGATCTAGTTATATCCTGAAAAGCCATCCATGAATGAGAAGGATTCACAACCAGCACAGTCATTGATGATTTGGTCGATGAACATTGTTGAATAATTATCCTTTCGACACGAGACTTTCAAGTTTTGATAGTTGACACAAACACAGATGATACCTTGTTTCTTATCGATAGGAACTAGATTGAAAACCCATTCCGTTAAGCAAACAGGGTAGACAAAACTAGCACGTAACAATTTTTCCACCTCAGTCTTGATGGTTGCAGTTTTGCGGGGGTGGACTAGTCGAAGCCTTTGGCAGACAAGCTTGGCATTGTCATATGCCTTGATCTCATGCTTGAGAATAGATGGATCTATGCTAGGAATTTCCTTATAAGGCCAAGTGAATACATTGTGGAATTCCTTAAGAAGGTAGGTGAATCTTGTAATTTCCTTAGGAGTGCAATCAGCTCCAACCTAGATGTTTTCCATGATGCTTGTCTTGATATAAATATTGATGAGTAATGTATTTGAAAGATTTCCCATGTTCCCTTCCAAATCCATAGTTTAGTTAGTCGTATAAGGCAAGGGAACAATTTCGGGCGTGTCATAAGATAGGATTTGAATGGGCATCATGTCTAAATCAGATATTGAGACATGAAGATGGGATTCCTCCCAAGGCCACTCTTCAAAACACATGATCTCTTGAATATCTTCGTCAAAAGGTAGGACTTGATTGAGGAGATCGTAAGAAGGAGCATTTATGGGAGGGGAGGAGGTACCGTTTCTTGTGACTAGATATTTGGATGCAAATTGAATGGCTTGGTAGGCCAATTCAGCTGGTGACAATGGAATTTTTTCTCTGTAAGCATCAATGTTTGAAGGGGCTAGGAGGACCTAAGGATTGGTCGGTTCATGAGAAATGGATGAAACCATAGAGACTGTCTATGGAATTGTGGGCAGCGGGAGAGGAAAACAACCCATCAAGGAAGATCCCTTCAATATACTAGTACCAGTACTCACGTAATACTTAGTACACAACCCACTAAGGGTACAGAGCCACTGGGTAATGGGGAGTAATCTGGGGAGCAAAAGGATAGTTGGTCCACTGTGACTATCCTTCCATCCAATGAAAATAGGATGATGTGAAAGACAATAGACACAATGGCGGTCATGGTGTAAGTCCAACTGCGACCCAACAATAGATTATAGCTGAGCTTTCTATCTACGACTTCGATGTCCACCATTACTATTTTCCCACTCAAAGTGATGGGGTAGCTGGCTAGGTAACCTTTTGGGTTGAAAGTGTGATAGGGTTGGAGAACCCAAAGCGAGCCAACATGAAGCCAATGTGACACAAGTTGTGGCACCTTCATCAATGATAGTTCTATGTATTCCTTGGCCTTTCGAAAATATTTACACTTGAAATGTAAGCTGGTGTGAAAGGGGAGGTTTACATTTGTCCATGTCAAAAATTAAAAACATGGAATCCTAAGGGTTGACCCCACCAATTGCCGAAACTAGAGCTTTCCTTTGTGTTGGACACGTTTGTAATACTTCAAGTGCTGACATAGCTGACAGTGCTTGTGCCAAATCTTCTACAATACTATAGTTCTAGGTAGCACGTGCAAATGTATTATACATTGTGCAATGAAGTGTCCCTTTTGGGGGCCGAATCACAAGATCAACAACTGGCCTTTCGATATGAAGATCATTAGCTGGTGCTGGGTTTTGACTCGAGGAGGCTTCCTCAACATTAGTGACTGGAGCTCCATATGTTTTGGCTCTTGTTTGTAGATCTACCATTTCAAAGGTGTAAATAGTAGATGGTCCTTCACCAGCTGAAGGATGATGTGAACCACTGTTGCCCCCTCATGCGGGTTGGGGTTGGTTTATGATAAGTTGCTATTGTTGTTGAGTAGGGAAAGGGTTATTTAGGACCGCAGGGGTCCTGCCAATGTCCTTTTTCGCATTGAAATATTTGCATTCTTGGAGACATGGACAATTATATGTCATGTGGTCTTCCATACAGATTTTGAAAGGGAATTTGGTGGTTTTTTTCTTTCTATCGTTAGAAGGCACAACAACCTTCTGCTTTGGGTTGTACTGCTTGGTTGACTGCTCTTTAGAAGGAGCGGTCTTTTTCTTATTCTTCTTGTTCTTACTGTCGGGTTTTTGTGTAGACTACACAGAGTTTATCACTATGATAGGAAGAGAAATTGATTTGGCAGAGGGGTCAACTAATAACTCGGCAATGTGACCACTAAGTTTTTTTATAGTAGCCTTGGAGGTAGCACCGATAATACCATCAGCGTGCGCATCGGGTTGATGAGTAGCGTGAGCATTGGAGTTTTGAGGGGCATTGGGAATAACGTCATATAAAGTTCCGGACTGTGAATATAACAAATCTAAGTGTTGGGCACGACGAATGGATTGGTCTTCATGACTGCACCACCTAAGGCGACATCTTTAGCAATTTAGGGGAGAAGAGATTTGCAGAACCAATCCGCTAATAGGTAGTATGGGAGGGGAGCTTTGACTAGCCTCCGCCTACGTCTAGATTCATGGATGTGATTAGAGATGTGGGTGGAAGTTTCCCGATATACTGAAGTAGGAGTTACATCCTAGTTCCATAGTGGATGTGTAGCTAAAAATTCTTTAAGAATTCCATCACTAAAGTGCCAAAGGTATTGAATGACGCGCGTGGTATCTCAATGTACCACTTGGTTGCATTACCAGTAAGGGTGCGGAGAAAGAGCCGTAGCCAGATACTATCATCCACCATAGAGTTGGAAACGCACCATAAATTGATCTAAAATGGGGACCTAAAGGCTTCTTATCAACTTACAAGAACCTCTCCCACTCCAAAGCTTATATATATTCTCAAGACCTATGCTTATGATTGACAATTGTGGAATTAAAAGTGCTTGAAATAGGTGTATGCTTGTGTTTGTCTTTAATTGTTTAATTGCCTTAAGTTTATTTCCTTAAACTGATATATAAACACACATAATAGTAAAATGCAGCAAATAAACAAACACATAAGACAACAATATAATATGGATTTCACCCTGATATCTTGGGCTACGTCTCCTTGAGCTCTAATCAACTCAACTAGGCTTTTCAGGATTATGGTAATGCTTCTTTTACAAGTTCCACACTTAACTCCATAGGTTTAAAACTGTAACTATGGGCTTATAATACCATCTTATCCCTGGCTATCCTTACTCTGCAAACAGATCTAGGCTTCTCTGGACTAGACTCCTTCAACTAGTGCTCTGAGCTATCTTGAGCTCTAGCTTGCACCAACTCCCTCTGAATTCTGTTAACTGTCTCTGGAACTCCTTCTTTTTTCTTCAGCACACACCAATCATCAATAATAGCTTGATCATTTGATCTCTTTATTTCTATGAAACTTCATTACAGCCTTATGGCTCTTAGAAGTTTGTTTTGAGCTCTCTAGCTTTGCAGCTCTGCCTCCAACCTCTGGTGGCTCTGCCTCTATCAAGCCTTCAACCTCTGGTGGTTTCTACCTCTACTCAGCCCTCTGGCTCTGAAGCTCTCTAGCTTTCTGGCTCTCCAGACTCAAGCTCTTTGGCTCTGTCTGGCTCTTCAGCTTAGCGACTCTTTGGCTCTCTGGCCTTCTACGCTCTTGCTGTTGAGTCCTTCCTCACTTTGCAAATTACCGTCCTGGCATACACTAAGCTTCCAATGGATTCCTCAACATTTAAACATCTCTAGGCTTCTTTAAGCTTCTCTGAGCTTCCCTTGAGAATTCCTTTGCCTGCGCCCCTGAGAATCCACTTCTCTCTGTTTTACCTGTGTTTCTCTCAGCCTTTTTTGTTAACTATGTTTTCTGTGTTTTTGTAACCATTTGGTTACAGTCGCCTAACGCATCGAAGACCAATCATTCCATAAAAGAAGTAGTTTTACAATTGAAAGTAACGGCAGGCATGGGGAACCTGATCATTCCGCCTTCCTCCTGTATAATTCCTGAGTTAGAACACATGACAGAAATACACAGGAAACTCACGAAAGCACCATCATGAGCATTAGAGCCAGAACTCAAATAGAATTCAATCGCATCTATAATCCTCTCAAGTCTATCCTTTTATCACCTATCACAAGTCGCATGGCGTAAGGCCAAAAACCTAATACATGGAAATACACAGAAAATCCTCTATCAGGCACCCAAGCTAGATCTCAAATAGAATTAAATCGTGTCCATAATCCTATCGGGTCCACACCTTTATTGCATATTGTAAGCACATGTCACATATTTCAATGGCCCTTTGTATTGTGTGATCTAATCACTGATCATCAATCGTCGATTTCATCGGCATATCGCTATCGCTTTATCGTCATATCAAAATTGCTGCATTCATCGCATGCCGTCACTTGACCCTCTGAAATGCGATTAGCGATTAATTCCCTACCGTTGATTTGCTCCTTGATCTGACGGTCGATATTCCATCGCAATCACTTTATCGGCCTAATTGCAATCGCAAGTCGCAATGGCCTGAGGCCTATACAACATCCCATGTACTACTCCAATGTGATATACATCGTCAATTGTCGATTGTCGATCCCACTTTATCACAATCACAAATCGGCTTGCCCAGGTTCTGATATCATATGTAATTCTTTCCCCGATGCGATATATCGAACATCGCCAATCGGGAAGCCCTTCCACCTATGGTTAAGTCCTCCCTTTGAACCTTTCCGATGTGATTTCTTTAAGGAACTAATGTTACTAAAAATTTTTCCCTTAAGCCTGCTTTAATAAGAAAATTCCTCCTTTTCAAAGGACATTGCGCAATTTCGTTTTACTATAACTCCTTCATCCGGAGTCCATTTTGCTCCATTCAAATTGCATTAGATTCATATTGAAGAGATATATGCAATGGGACTATTTTTAGAAGCATCCTTTGACTTTCATTTTTGAGTAAAAAGTCATCTGGGATCATTTTTTATGATAAATGATAAGTGGTGATGTGTGTACCTGGATCCTCCCCTTGTTTCCCTTCGAACTTCGGGATGTCTGTCAGAATTTTGTGTGGGATTGGAGGCCAAAGTAAGTTGTGATCGATGGGGTATGTTATGTTCCTATACCAATAGGTGTCATAATTTATGATTGACTTAGTTTAAACTTGTAATATGTACATACATTTGCTTTCTGCAAATGTTTTCCATATTCAAAAACTCAAAAAAATAAAAAAATGTAAAGAGGGTATGTCCTAAAAGAAAAATCAAAGGACAGAAAGAATAAAGAAAAGGTCAAAAAAGAGATGAAAAAATGAACCCCAAGAAAAAAGAAAAAGACCATGAAAGTGTGCAAGTCTAAATGCCACTACCATTTACTTTGATGAAAAATAAAAGGTTGTGTGTAGCTTTTCACTTATGCCACAACCCATGAATGGTAAAATAGTGTAAACTTGGCTATTTCATGTTTTCAATTTCTATGTTCATAGATAGAGAATAAAATCTGACCAAAATGTTTAATCTTGGCAGACAAGTAGATAGGTAGAGTGAATAAAAGGAGATCAATAGCTTAATTTGAGCCCTTGGATGTAATAATGATAGACTTAGATAGATTTTTTATTGTAAAAGAAAAGAAAAGTTTGATAATGGTTTGCCAACTTAAGTGCACCCTAATAAAGAGTAGAAAAAATGGTAGGATGTGCAGATGGGTAAGTAGTTGGATGGTTCTAGAATTATGTTGAATGGTTGGTTAAAGATCATATAATATGCTTCATCATTAAGTTACTAAAGCATGGATGATAATGGAGTAGTTATAAAAATTCAAATGATTAATTTCCTCATTCATTTTACCCATTATTTTACTAATTCCCCATAAGTAAATCCAAAGGTACCTAAAACCTTAAGTTAAAGGGGCTCAGAGCATTTCTATGACTTCTAGAGGGACCAGACCCTCAGCCCAATAACTTATGAGGTCTAAGTACTAAAACCCCCTCATAAACATTCACCCCCTCCATCATTTGCTCATTTTCCCTAAAAACCCCCTTTTCCTAAGGTAAAATCACTATTTGCCTAGGAAAAGTAATTACCCTCATATAAAAACCCACAAATGCACTTAAGCTTAAGTTGTGATGTTGAAATGCGGAAATGTCAATATATTTCAAAAGCATTTTACTTAGCACGTTTCCATTTTCATTTTCATATTAACATCTGATTTTATTTATGTATTTAAATCTCAAAAAGACACCCCGTCCCTGTATATATTATTAAAATCCTTTATATTAATATCCCACCCCGGTTTGAAATATAAACCTTGATAATGAAATAATTAGATAGATTAATTAATAGATAGATTAATTAATCTATTCGCTATCAATTAATACCTATAATCCTCTACTGCATTAAAAAGGAATTAATTAGTCAACCTGTGATTAATTAAGAGCCTTCCTCCAATCACATCACCCCCTACGTCATTAATCTCCTTAAATCCACAGTTATTATCCCGTCAGGACCCTCCATAAAATCCTGAGCAAGTCCCCTCCCCAACCACCATACGATCTGACCCCTTCAAATCCAACGGTTAATGCTCATATCGGGTGGCCTCTGATGCCGAACTTTACCCGCCCGATGTGAGCAGTTTTATTGTACACCCTGCCGCTACGTGTCACTCGATCAATGGCATCGGGTGGACCTCTCCCAATATCACCATACCCTCATAAGCAGTGTGATAAATCTTGCTTACCACCTCTGCTAACAAATTCAAGCATGGTTTACCTCTCGAAATCATTTTGGACTCACTCCATAGACCTATAAAGCTCGATAAATCCATTAATGACCTTCCCTGTCAACCCAAAATTTTCCTAATAGTTTGTTTTGTTTTATAGGAAATCAAAAGACTGTAGCTTTGGATAAATAGTCTTAATACTAGTCATAAGACCTATTTACTCTGAGATTGTTATCAGGTCTATTCAAACAGAGATGGAAAATAAAACATATAGTTAAAAGACAAGTAGAGGAAACATGAATTTAAATGGTTTATTGTTGAAATAGACAATAAAAAACCTAAAGTATAAAGTGAAGGTAAAAGGACACAGTAAATAACAATCAAAGTGTATTAGGGTTAAAGAGTATCAGATTGAAGACCAAGTCAAGTAAATCAGCTAGCATGAAGTTAAACAATAGGGAAGACAGTTACAGAGCATACAAATTCATTTCAAAGTGAAGACAGATGAAAATATAGAGTGGTAAAAGTAAACATGGATGCAGTAAGGGTTAAGCAGAGATGAAAACACTTTCACCAGCAACAATGAAGCTTATCCAAAGTAAAAGTGAAAAACAATTAAAAGAAATTCAAGGGTAAAAGATGAAATTAGAACAGAAATGGTACATTCTTCAGAAATTTTTTGTTTAAGTCATAGTTTTGCAAAAAGTATTGTGACCAATCCAAGATGTATTTTGAAAAACTAGAGGATTTTTTTGTTCCTAACAAGCCAATCTACAAAAACCTATCTCACTTTTTACACCAGTATTACCAAAAGGGAGATAAGTGCATGTCTTTGTTGTACAGGTAAATCCCCTCTGTGGAAAAAGGCGATCCCACTAGCCTAAATGGGGTCTAGAAACAATCAAACAACGCTAACACGCAGGTTCCTAATTGCAAATTAAAGGTCGATGATGAGGGCCTACCTCGAATCCAACGCTAATATTCGTAGAAGAGTCGTCGCTTTCGTTCTTTCACTTTAGCTGGTCACAATCATCATGATCCTCGTGAACAGACACCTGCACACGCAAAGAACAAGACAAATACAAGCATAAAATCCAAGAAATGCAACTATGTATCAGTCAGAAAGGATACAACTCAAACATCATTATAAAGACACATGAGTGGAACCATAATGATAGTCGTCTATTATTATTGATAAACAAAAGAGAATACAACCAAGTTCTGACATCAAATCCTCCTTTGGCTGGGTGATCAGTAACACATGGCTTGCAAAGCTTGTAGGGGATGGGGAACAAGCCTCTCTCTCCTTGATTACTTGGACATGGATCTCCTCCTTAAAGATATAGCCTTATGGGGATGAACAAGACCTCTTGTAACATGAGCTTAGCAATTCTCAGACTTTGGGACTTAGATTTGGGTGCTTGAAGAGTAGAATTACTAACTAGCTTGTCAAAGGGAAAAGAACAAGCTTATATAGAGGTAGGAGAAGTAGATAAGGCCATCCACAAGATTCATGGGATTGTCCTTATCATTAGGAAGCTTCCATGAGAGGTGGAGAACTACTTCCCTCCTTGGGAGATTCGAAGCCCAACTGAACTTACTCAAACTGGAATCAGTTCATGGATAGGTTAGAAGGAACCTTCGGAAGTTTGTTTGTTAAAAACTTTACCCAACTGGGTTGGTGCTAATGCGACTCTGACATAGAGCGCCATTTGGCGTGCCCTCTTTAGAGGATTTCCCCCATTGGCGCGAGCGATACACTGTGGAACAACGCCAATGGAAAAAGAGCTATATTTATGGGTATTTTGTAGAAGGTGTCTTCAGAGCATATGAAGTACATACTCGAGGGGATGCAATGTAGGTGTTTTCAAGTTATGTCACTTCTCACAGGTCCTGGAATAGGTCCTCCAATGTGTGGGAAAAGGGGTAACAAGGATGGTGACAAAATACTATGTAACAGATGCCCCCTAAAGCATGAAGCCCAAGAGAGAGAGGAGTGAAATGCTTTACAAGAACATGGTCGACTGAAAACACGGCCGTTGGAGAACCTGCATGAAGTACAACTGATATCTCAAATACATGATGTACATGGTATGGGCGTAGCCATCCATAACAGAGTACATAAAAATCTGGATCCAAGGTATGGACGCAGCCATCCAGCGAGGATCGATGAATAGACTCAGGCATGGTCACAACCATCCAGTGAATGAGTCATGTAGTGATGATAATAATCCACAAAATGCAACCTGGATCTCAACAGACAAAATCCAGCGTCTTGCACTCCATCTCAACCCGAACAAAGTACAAGTTCAAGCATGTGAATATGGGAGTCGAAGTCAAACATGCGAGAACATCTTCTGATTACTAGTCAATGATGGAAACTGTTAACAGACGCAAGAGGTACCACCAATAACGACAATGGTCCTCGGGTACCATAGGTACAATCCACGGCGTGTGAATCAGTGAGCCGGTGTCGAACACCCGTAGAATCATCCGATCAGAGGCCAATTATGAAAACCTCGCGTCAAACACGAAGAACCTACCATTGAGGCATGCAAGCCTTAAGGTACCTGAAGGGAGTCTCTAAGTCAACTTCCTGGATAATGAGCTGAAGTCGACAGGAATTGACCTTGATTGAAGGTGGGCCATAATGTTTCCCACATCATCGACATGAGACAAAGAAGGATAAAATGTTTTGTGTGAGGTATTAGAGGGAGGTTGAGTATGCTCCAGAGGTCAACTTCTCTTGAACATATTGGTGGCACGACAATGGAATTGGCAGTATTTGACATCAAATGATCAGGGGTCATGGTGACAAGATGATGAGTAGATGAATGGTCAAACAAGATAACCCAAACCCATGGAGGCGAGTGTAAAACAAGATGAGATGTCCACACCCAGACACGAATGCAAACAAGTGCCATGTTCAAGAGTGACATACTGCCGACACGACGATGATTGTGGTTCCTTTATTCCCCCACCATTTCTGGCGAGTACCCCAGTTATTTTTGGATGACAAGCTTGACAGGGATAACATATGCTTGAGAGGCATCATTTCGACGGAATTCGATGTCATTAAGTTTTAACTAGTCTGAAAAAAGAAGAACTCGGGTTCTTTTCACGTTTAGAGAGTTTGAAAAGACAGCGAAAAGGAAACTCCAGGGGTGTCCTTTTTCGTAAAGTTGTGTCTCTCGAGCCCGAAAAAGTATAAAACCATGCTCGAAAGAACCACCCAATCATTACAACCAAGGAGTACTTTTCATAGGTAGTGACTCTGACCTGAAAAAGTAAAAAAGCAATCAAAACCACGTCGCTTCGTGACTGTTAACGAACCAGAAACAACAAGGGTCCGATAATCATTTCATTTTTAAACGGTTAGAAAAGGGTTTAAAGATGACCGCCTCTCATTTCCATTTAACGAGTCAAGAGGACCAACTCGACAATCTTTTCACGTTTAGAGAGTTAGAAAAGAGCAAAAGATGACTCCAAAGAGACTTTTTCGTGTAGTTACCGAGTCCGAAAAAGTATAAAATACGACTCGTTTCACTACCAAAGCTGCATAAACACCTGTCGCTACACAAGAAATCGGCGTAAAATCCATTTTCGACACAAATATTCATAAAAATATTCATAAAATAACTTTTAAAACCTATTTAGGGGTCAAAAAGTTATAAAATGGTGAAAATGGTAAATTTAAAAAATTACTTTTCACTTTTTACCTTTGGAGAGCGACATTAGGGCTTTTGGAGTGCGACCTTTAGTTGGCGATTGCGACGAATCCAGTGGACCATTTGGAGCGTCGTCAGTGTCAGGTAAGAGGTCTTGTCCTTAGCTCCATTTCTATCTGTTTAGAATTTGTTTTAAGTTTCTTTTTCATCCCCTATAGGGAGGATTTTAAATTTAGGGGTTGCGCCCATTGGCACGGGTTACGAGCACGGACCCATGCCAATGGGGCAATTTTCCCATAGGGCGCGCACCCATGGGCGCGACTATTTTAGAAATAGTCGCGCCAACGACCGCGCGGATTTTTGGGCAAACTTTTAACAAATTTAAACCTATTAACCTGTAATTTCAAGCTATTTAAGAATCTAATTCATTGTTTGGCTTGTGTTTGCAGGGAAATACATAAAAATGGTGATTGTGTGGAAAGAACGGGAACATGACCAAGTAGACCCATTGGCCTTAGCAGATGAGGACTGCATGGAGGCACTTAGAGCATGTGGGCTCAAGAAATTCTTCATGCTGTCCTATTTGCAAGCTCAGCCAGAGCTTTTACAGTATTTGGTCGACTTGTGGGACGTACAGGAACAGGTGTTCCGAATACGGGACCAAGTATTGGAGTTAGACGTATCCGATGTCTACTTCCTCACTGGATTGTCATGATGGGGGCCGGTTCCTCAATTGAACGGTAGCAAACCATCTGGAGAGAAGATGGAAGAGGTGAAGGCCTGAGTTTGCCCAGGTGCCAGATACGGGTAGGGCAGCTCGAAGGTGGATATCCCCACCATTCCGGACTTGACCCTGAGAGAATTGCTGTTTACCATCACATGATCTGTGGGGGCACATTTGCCCCACGAGGCTATAAAGAACCATTTGATCCTGGCGACAGAGTGTCTAAGTCCGACGATCTTCAACTGGGCGTCAACAGTGACGACCAATATGAAGAGCCAGCTGACCAAAGCCAAGCAGGGCAAGCTACAATAGTTCGGATATGGCTCCATCTTGGTGACGTTCTTCTTGGAACGCGTGCCAAGCTTCCAGGGCCAAGGGGCCTTTGTTCCAGACCCAGCACCTCGAGAGACGAGGATGGCTCAATGGGCAGCACTAATGCCGAGGGGTGGTGGAGGTCAGCAGATGTTCTTTAGACCTGAGTTTTTTGGGTGGCTTCATCGCCAACTGATTGTGGTGGAGGACTGGCCATATGTGGGGATAGACTTCAACGGAGACCCTGACCTTCCCCTGCCAGAGGGAGAGGACTGGGACGAGGAGATTGGTATGACCTCATTTTTTTATTTTGTGTTTTTATGATTTTTTTTTTTAGTACATGTTTGTCTTCATGACCTTTATATGCATATGTAGATGTGGGCCCAGAGTGTTCAGCTGGCATGTCTCCCATTATGATGAGGCACCCAGTAGTAGCAGTAGCAGCAGCGGATCCTCGAGAGGAGGGTGGTGAAAAAGGGGAGCTTATTTAGAACCTCGAGGCTATCACTCGAGGGATTCCAGATTACGCTCAGCTAGCGGATGTCCCGCTAGCGTACCAGAGGCACACAGTGGGGGTGCCAACCCGCATCCATCGGCTCCTGAGGCATTTAGTGCGAGCGGTGATGTGCTACCATGAGCACCACCGAGACTAGATATCTAAGCTTTTCCTCTCATGCATATTTTTTGAGAAACATGTTGTCTCCGGATTTATTCAAACAAACATGTATTATTTTTTGATGATGCATGGGGTGCAAACATTTTGGGACACACACACATATATATATATATACATATGTTTCATGGTTTATTGTATTTTATGCTTCTTGTATTATGTTGAAATACATGTTATGCAAATGTCTGTCCAACACATAATTAGCTAATGCATTGGTTAACGTATTAAGTCGTCTTGGAATATGTTGATAAGTAATGAAATCAAAATCCCGTTCTAATAACTTAACACGTAAATACAACCTTAAAATCCGATGATCTCTGACGGAATAACGCCCGTTGAGTTGGTGGACGACAAGCTGAGAGTCCAAGTTCACAACCAATGTTTGAATGCCGAGGTTAATCGCCTCAGCTAATAATTCAATCACAGCACTATATTCAGCAACATTGTTCATTGTACAACCTAGACAAATGCCTTGAATGTCTACTAAATCACCATGAGGATTGTAGATCACCCATGCCGTAGATGACAAGTTGTGTGTACTGCGAGAGGCACCATCAGCAAAACCAATGTGAGGCGATCCAGACATCTGTCCAAGAAGCAAAAAGACACAATAAGCGGAAATCATGCCAACACACCAAGACAAAAATATGAAAACATGCACACACAACACACTTGTTGAAAGCACACGTATATACAAAAAAGAGAGTGCCTGGACTCACGCTAGTATGTTTTCAAATAAATCCCATTTTGGGGCTTATCCAGGGGATTGCCTTCATAATCAATAAGCTCGTAGGCTCCTTTTTGCAAAACTATTTTCACAATGTAGGGCCCGTGCCACATAGGCTTGAATTTTCCTACCCCCAGCTTATCGTTAGCTTGATCATAGAGCAGTACTAAGTCTCCCTCAATGAAAGAGCGGGGGTGAACAGTGTTATCGAACTGAGTCTTCACTCGCTTCTTCTGAGCTTCAATAGCTAAGGAGGCTAGACACCGAGTCTCGTCCAGCCGCTCTAAGTAAAGAAGATGCTCTTCTACTAGAGTAGTATCAGGGAGCAATTAGACGGCTATCTTTAATGAAGGAATCTCACACTCAATAGGAAGGGTAGCCTCCAGTCCGTATACTAACTGAAAGGGAGTGAAACCGGTGGTGTCCTTCACGGAGGTACGGTAGGCCCACAAAGCAGAGAACAACATCAGATGCCAATTGGACTTATGCATGCCAATAGTTCGTTGAAGCATCATGACCAAAACCTTGTTCACAGCTTCCACTTGTCCGTTTGCCTAAGGATAGTACGGGGTCAAACTATCATGCCTTAGGCCCAATTGGGTTGTTAACTCGGTCATCATGTGATTACGAAAATGCTTTCCATGATCAGTGACGATGGCTTGGGGTACTCTGAACCGCGAAATAACATGGTTGAACAAAAACTGCACCGCGGTGTGACCATCTTCAGACAATGTAGGCATCACCTCAGCCCATTTCGTGAAATAATCAACAACAACGATGATGTACCTATACCCCTGGCCAAGCGAGGGTTGTAGGTCATATAATCGATGCCCCATTTGGAAAAAGGACCGATGGTTACAACGAGGTGGAGTGGAGCAAGGGGTGCATGCATCTTCCTTTGGTAAATTTGGCACTCATGACATGAGCAGACAGCAAGAATGCAATCCTTGAAAATGGAGGGCCAAAAGTAGCCAGCACGGAGGATTTTTTTATGCAGTGGCATATCCAGACATGTGACCACCACAAGCACCAGAGTGGCAATCATTCAAAACTCTCTTTGCTTCTTCGAAAGTCAAGCATCAGCGAAGAACAGAATCAATGCCGAGACGGTACAGGGTGTCCCCAACGATGCGATATGGTTGGGCTTGATGTCGGATCCGTCGGCGAGCATCCTTAGAGGTCTTAGGACAGAAGGAGGACGTCTACAAGTAGACAATAATATCCCCGTACCAGAGATCGAGGGTGCTAATGAGGAAGAGAGTTTCATCTGGAATGGAATCCTCTAACTGAGAGGAGGCAGCAGTAGATGGCAGAGAACACAAAAGTTCAGCGAAGACAAGTGATTTCTTAGACTTGGCAGCAATAAATTCCAAGTCAAACTCTTGGGGGATGACTATCCACTTCAAGTATTTGGCCCCCAACAACTGGCGTGACAGGATGTAGGTCATAGGGTTGCAATCAGAGATCACTATCGTGGTATGCAATAAGTTGTAATGACGGAAGTGTTAAACAACGCAAACAACAGCTAGTGCCAACTTCTCGACATAAGCATATCAAGATTCCGTGTCTAACAAATTGCGGCTAAGGTAATAAATAATGTGTTCAGTGCCATTTTTGTCATCCTGAACCAGAACCATGCCGATGATGGTATCAGCAGCGGCCAGATACAACGTGTAATCGTGATGATAATTCGGAGGCCACAACAAAGGGGCGGAAACCAGAAGAGTTTTAAGATGTGCAAAAGACTCTTGAGCTATGGCATCCCATCGAAACGGGGTGTCGCACTTGAGTAATCGCGTGAAACCTTTTGCCACCTCGGCATAATTCGGGATAAATCGTCGTAAGAAGTTTGCTTTACCCTGTAAACTCTACAGTTGCTGCAAAGAAGCAAGGGGAGGAAGATTCAAAATGGCCTCGACTTTAAGGGGATCCAATCGGATGCCCTCTCAGGAGACGATAAACCTAAGAAGTCAACCAGATTCTACGCAGAAGACACATTTATGCAGATTAAGTCAAATATTGTAGTGTCGACAGTGGAGAAAAATTTCGCGGAGATGTGATGGATGGTCTTGGCACTTAGCTGAATGAGCGGGAAGGTCATCCAGATAAGGCTGTACGATGTGTCAGATATCATAAAAGGCGTAAGACATTGCACGTTGAAAAGTGGCACCAGCATTCTTGAGATCGAAAGTGAGCTTTTTATAAGTGAAAGTACCCCACAGACAGATAAAGGCTATCTTGTGTTGATCAAAGGGCGCGATATTAATCTGGTTGTAGCCAAAAAATCCATCCATGAACAAATATATCTCACTCCCAGCACACTCATCAATGATTTGGTCAATGAAATGTGTGGGGTAGTTATCTTTTGGGCAAGCTCGGTTAATATCGCGATAATCGACACAGACACGAATAGTACCCTGCTTTTTATCCACAGGGACAATGTTAGAGACCCAATTTGTGAGTGGGATAGGGTAAATGAAACCAGCTTTAAGAATTTTTTCGACTTCAGCTTTGATTTCTGCAGCCTTGCGGGGGTGCATAGGGCATAAACGCTGACGAACAGGTTTAGCTCCTGGATACGTAGGTATCTCATGCACTACGATGTTTGGATTAATGTCGGTCATCTCTTCATAAGACCATGCAAAGACATCATAGAACTCGCGAAAAAGAGCTATATAGATTTGAATTTCCTTAGGACTGCAAGTGACTCCTATGTAGATGTGCTCGACAATCCCTGGTTTGACAGAGATGTCGATAGGTTGGGTCTGCGTAATGTTCCCCAAATTCCCTTCAGAAGATACTTGATAGACCTGAATAGGTGTCTGAAGAGGTTGTGAAGGAAGACACGGAGCAAACCGCTCGAGACAAGCCAACATTTCCCGAAGGGTAGGGAGAAACGAGGGACAGTGATGAAGATTGAACCACAGAGGTTCCTTGAGAGACATGGTCTCTATGATGGCTTCATCGGAAGGAAATATTTCCTTTAATGGATCCGAGGAGGCACATTCCCCAAGCCAAGGGGAATAGTCGTATGAGTCAAGAGCTCCACTTAAAAAAGCAGTTTCAGCAGGAGGAGCCGATACAGCAGCGATTTCGATGTAGTTGAGCTCGGCAGGACTCAACGGCATCTCCTCACCCCATGATTCTATCTGGTCGATCGGGGGAAGGACCCAAGGATTAGAATGAACCGAAATCATACTGATGGAGGCGAGGTTTGGAGGTGGGAGTGAAAAAACACCCATGAGGGTGGGATCTTTGAAGAGCCCGGCTCCCACACTCTCGAACGGGATGGAGGTATGCTCCACGAAAGGCACATTTCCTTCAGAAGAAGAAGCAAAGAAGGAGAGCTGGTCTACCGTGACAATTTTCCCTTGGTGAGGGAAACGAATGACATGAAAGAGGGACGAAGCCACGGCACACATGACATATGTCCAACTCCGGCTCAGAAGGAGGTTGTAAGTAAGATTTGCGTCAACGACCTCAACTTCCACTTCAACGGTTTTCCCTTCTAAAGTAATCGACAATCATTGAAGGATACCATAGGGACGAGATTCTCTCCCATCAAAGGCTTCTAGCGTCGTGGGAGACTGGCTCAAATTCGGAGACCCGATCGCTTTCCAACAAGCAACAAGCATGAAGCAAGTTGACGCGCCGTCATCAATAACTGTATGATGGATCGTTTTTGAATTGATGATGACTTGTATGAGGAAGGCGATCTGATGAGGCAGCCTTGGGACATGGCTCTTGAGATCAAAGGTGATCAAATCCAAATCTGTCGGGTCGATGCCACCGATCGTTGATAGCAGGGACTTCCTCTTAGGTGGGCAGATCTAGAGAACTTCTAAAGCGGACATAGCCGACGGAGCTTGTGCTAAGTCCTCAACTATGCTATAGTGTTGGGCAGCATGAGCATTTGGGTTGTAAGATGATCTCCGGAGTACTCCTTTGGGAGGGGGTCAGATGGGCATCTCAGTACTAGGTCTCTCAATGTGGAGTGGACTAGAACTGGACGGAGGAGCACTTGAGGGGACCTCAGGCTCCTTCTCGGCGGATGAAGGATATTCCTTAGTTCGAGTCGTTACATGAGCGGGAATGGATCTAGCCATGAACACTTGGGAACCAAAGGGAGATGAAGACGAAGATGGATCAGCCACCATTTGAGTCTGTTGAGAGGGGAAAGGTTCCTTCAGAACCGCAGGAATCCCAGGAGCGCCTTTCAACAAACAACTAACCCCGGACCGTCTTGGGCAGTCTTTGGTATAGTGATCCTCATCACAAATAAGAAAAGGGTACTTTGGTTTACACTTGGCTCCTTCCTCGGGTGGAGGTTTGGAGGAGTCTCGTTTGGGTTGCTCAGACTTATTCTTTGCTTTCCCCTTTTTCTTTCCTTTTGAGGCCTTGTTCGCCGTGGTGGACTGAACAATGTTAACCTCGGAAGTACTTCCAGAATTAGAACCACCCTGAGAAGTGTTTTCATTAGAAGCATTCGATTTTTGCTTCCTGGGATTCGAGGATGATTTTTTTGATGATGGATTTACAGAGCCAATAACCCCATCAACAGATGGCTTTGGTGGAGCTTTGGATGTATCGGGTCTCGGCGCATCAGGAAAATACTCACATAAAGTACCTGACTGAGAATATACTAAGTCAAGGTACTGGGCACGCGTGATAGCTTGCTCTTCAGTCACACAAGCTCCCATAGCAATGTCCCGTGCAATCTTAGGGACAAAGGAAGTTGTGAACTAATCGGTGAGGAGTTGATTAGGAATCCAAAACTTGATCAACCGACGATGTCATCTCCATTCATGTATATGATCAAAGATGTGTGTAGCCATGTCCTGCTTGAGAGACGTAAGGAGATGCGTTCATGTCTCATACCGAATGGGAAACTGAAAATGAGTGAGGAATGCCATTTCCAATGAATTGAAATCTTGAAAATATGCATGGGTCAATTCAATGTACCATTTAGCAGCGGAGCCAGTGAGAGTCCTTTGGAACAGGCAAAGCCGAACTGAATCGTCAAGCCACGAATTGGACAAACACCAAAGGTGGTAAGTCATCACATGGGCTTGAGGATCTTCTGAAGCTTTTCTGTCAAATTTGGGACAATCGTCGGGTATCTTGGTTGGAACCGACAGCCATTGTGGATTATGCAAGATAGGATCATTGGTTAATTTCGACACAGTAGGTAGTTCCAACGTTGCTAAGAATGGTAGCAAGGGTTGAAGGACATCTGCGGTTGTGGATATGAGGTAGGGCTAGAGTTCCACCCAGTTGCTGGTTGCCCCCATTGGCTTTGTTCGGACGGACCAGGTCCAAAAGGACCTTATCCATAGGGACTCTGTCCATAAGGGCTATATCCATAACCGGATGGTTGATTCTGGATCTGCCCCCTAGCGCCCCATTGGTTACCATACTGACCTACAAGAGCAACATTTGGTTGCTGGTAATTTTTATAAGGGGTGACCTGCGACTATTGATAATTTTGATACGGGGCAAACTGAGTCTACCCTTGGGGTTGCTGGTATCCATACGGTTGCTGGGTTCCATACTGAGCCTGGGAACTAGGCTACGTTTGGTAAGAAGGTTGGGATTGAAACCCACCTTGCGGCTGGAGACCAGTTTGAGTCTAGGGCTGAAAGCCAGGTTGAGCTTGAGAAGCAGGGACCATCTACATTCCTGGTTGAGCAGGCCCAGAGAGATGTCCTTGGGAAGACTGAGGTTGGGCCATCTGGCCGGAAGGTTGTCCTGGTTGGGTTTGGGACGAACCTACTTGCCCAGAAGGATGAGCTTGCTGAGTGTTTGGTTGTCATTGTGCAATCGAGGGTTGTCCTTGTGGACTAGATGGCTAACTAGGCTGAGCAGCGGGCTAGCCTTGCTACATGTAAGGCTAACCAACCTACCCAGAAGGGTACCCTTGCTGGATTCCAGGTTGTCCTTGTTGCACGTAAGGTTGTCCCGGATTCCCATAGGGTTGACCCGAAGGGTATCCCTGCTGGACTCCAGGTTGTCCTTGTTGAGCATAAGGTTGTCTCGAGTTCCCAGAAGGTTGCCCAAGATAGGTAAAAGACGGACCACCATAGGCTGAAGGTTGTCCCTGAGAGGGTTGTCCTTGTGAGCCTCCAGGTTGCCCTGGATAGGTTTGGCCATAATACTACTGCCCATAATTAGGCTGCGTGTAGGATGGTTGACCTTGGTATGATGGTCCTTGGTACGGCTGCCCTTGATCTGGATGGAATTGGCCACCACCATAACCAGTGGTACCCCAATTGACATTCAACGGAATTGAAGCCTCAACAACGGGCTAAGCTGGCAAGGAGGTATATAAATGATGACCTATAGGGTCATAATAAGCGCCTTGCACGCCTGGATTTTGGACAGCATGCAAGTATTGAGAATATGCCCCCCCTGCTAAAATGGCATCAGAAGAAGGCGGGGCACTACTTGCAGGATGAAAAACTCTGGCAGTATGTGCCGACTGACCACTATGTACTAGACCGCGGGAGGGGCCGGCAACAATAGTTATGATGGAAGATGTCATAATGGCACCAGCAACCAGAGTTGAAGATGCGACACAAATGGTCGGATTGGTCGAAACTTACATGACAACGGTATTGTCAACTTGCGAAACAAAAGATACCATAGTGGGAATAATGTTATGATCCCACATGGTACCAGAAGAGGAGTTCTTAGAGCCCATGGCATCCCTCAGAGCTCTATAGCGCGCAGGCACTGTGATACCGAGAGGGGTAACAGTGTAGGGTGTAGATATGACTGGGGATGTGGCCAAGATAGGAGTCTCAATACTTGACACAACAGGTGTTTCACTCGCTACAGGAGATGTGTCCTCCATATCAGAGGAAGCCATCGGGGTCAAAACACCGGTAGGAGTAGAGGGATAATTCTCTTTGTAAGGTTCCCAAATAGGGTTCCAAAACAGATCGCGAAACTTGTCCTCTAGAGCACGAGATCTCAACGGTTGGACACTTGGAATAACAGGGAAAGTGTCACCACAAACCGGTGTCTCAGGAGCAGCAGAAGGAGACCCTTGGTCACTAGGGATGGGAGACGGGATCGATGGATCCGCCAGGATGATCGAATTCAAAAAATCCTAGACAAGCTAACGGAGAAAGACCCTACTCAAAACTAACGCAAACAAGATCTAACAAGGTAAATGTAATCGTGGTCGAATAAATTTTAAGGCATTAGGACACAACTTGACCTTTTCATGTTTTAAGAGTCGAGAAAAGGACAAAAGATGACTCTAGTCGCCTTCAAATATTTAGTGAGCCCAAAGTGACAAATGCTCAAGTGAGCCTTTTCTTTTAAGGAGTCCGAAAAGGATCAAAAAGTGACTACTCTAGAGAAACTACGCAAGGGGTTTACTAGACAATCCGTAAAACTGCATATACACCTTAGCAATCATATGAAAGCCAAGGACTTTTCGTACAGCAGTCAATCTTCCCGCATGTTGTGTTTGGTGCGTTACAGGCTGTAAGGCGGCAAACACGGATTCCTGTGGATCAAGGATAATAACCTAGTGGAGTCTCCCCATATATACGCGACGGTACGTGGGAGCACAAGTTCGTACTAGACCACAGTTGAGTCACAAAAGGATGAATCACCCAACCTTAAGTGAAAACAAAAGTGACTAGGTTTAATGATGCTAGAGCACATCTCTAGCCTAGACCTATAGAATATGAGCGTTATGTTCCAATGCGTTTTTAGATTCATTCAATTTATTTTAAAGTTGATCTTGAGTTAAGTTTCGGTTTTTAGGTCCTGCCGTATGTAATCTCTCAAAATCCCTAAATGCAATCTATATGCCAAAACATGTCATTCCATTCGATGAATACTAATTACAAGAGTTAAAGAGCTTTCATGCAAACGAAACGATCACAAACAACAAAAGATTTTCCCTAATGCAGCTAATGCAAGTCAACAAACTTTTCTTTAAGATCACTAAATCACTAATCAAAATGAAAAGTCCTAATTTTCATTAACTGATTCAAAGCAAAAGAGATTTTTCTTTTCGATAATGGAAAAATGCACTAAAGAGCTTTTGAGAAATAACAAAAACAAATTATATCGAATACACACACGTTCAGTTCCTCAAATCACCAATCAAACATCCAAAGAACCAAAAAGATCCCAAAGAGAACAATGAGCCGTGTGATTTGGGCTCAAAGTGAGACGAAGTGGAATTCAAGTGAAGACGAAGCAAATCACCCAAATAATGCAACAAAATGATTCACAACTACCAAAAAAGTGTAAGGGAGCAAACAAAAGAGTCGACTGGACTACGAAAAGATCAAAACACCCCAGGAAGGCTCGATTCACATGGCCACTAGATGCCCTAGGGCTAGAAATGTGAAATCGGTAGAAAAAGAAAACACCCAAAGGGTAGCAATCAGAGCCAGTCAAATCACACTCCAACACACTCAAGTATTCTAATAAAGGTACTTAGGACAAAACCAAAGCTCAAAAAGTTCACAACCAAGCAAACTTCAAAAGTTTACAGGCCTGGCGTAACTGTCAGGCTGCAACAAGTGCCTTTCAAGAATTGGCGCAGGTTGTAAATGTGCAACATGTGCCAACTGGCACGACTGTTACGCTATAAACTAGCGCCAGCCGAGTTTTCTATGGAAAAATAAAAACAAAAGAGCCAAGGCCAAACCAGCAATACCTAAGTACTCCAAGAGGCAAAAAGCAACACAGGCATTCAACCCAGAAAGCTAAACAAGCCGAAGAAACCAAGGAAATAACCAAGAAACAAGGCAAGTTCCAAGCCATTCAGTTTGTAAACCAAATCGGAGATGGACTGAAGTAGCATTGATCTACTTCGCTAATGCAAAGCAATAGCGTTTCGAAGGCTATCTGGCCAGACTTCAGGCTCCGTCTAAAGTTTACAAATCAAACAACAAAACAAGATAAACAAACAAGGCAAAAGCCAACTCCCTAATGGAGTCGCCAAATTGTTGTACAGGTAAATCCCATCCGCGGAAAGAGGCGATCCCACTAGCCTAAATTGGGTCTAGAAACAATCAAACAACACTAACATGTAGGTTCCTAATTGCAAAGTAAAGGCCGATGATGAGGGCCTACCTCGAATCCAACACTAGTATTCGTAGAAGAGTCGTCACTTCCGTTCTTTCACTTCAACTGGTCACAATCCTCACGATCCTCATGAACAGACACCTGCACATGCAAAGAACAAGACAAATACAAGCATAAAATCCAAGAAATGCAACTATGTATCAGTCAGAAAGGATACAACTCAAACATCATTATAAAGACACATGAGTGGAACCATAATGATAGTCGTCTCTTATTATTGATAAAGAAAAGAGAATACAACCAAGTTCTGACGTCAAATACTCCTTTGGCTGGGTGAATCAGCAACACATGCCTTGCAAAGCTTGTAGGGGATGGGAACAAGCCTCTCTCTCCTTGATTACTTGGACATGGATCTCCTCCTTAAAGATTTATCCCATAGGGATGAACAAGGCCTCTTGCAAGATGAGCTTAGCAATTCTCAGATTTTGGGACTTAGATTTGGGAGCTTGAAAAGTAGAATTACTAACTAGCTTGTCAAAGGGGAAAGAACAAGCTTATATAGAGGTAGGAGGAGTAGATAAGACCATCACAAGATTCATGGGATTGTCCTTATCATTAGGAAGCTTCCATGAGAGGTGGAGAACTACTTCCCTCCTTGGGAGATTCGAAGCCCAACTGAACTTACTCAAACTGGAATCAGTTCATGGATAGGTTAGAAGGAACCTTCGAAAGTTTGTTTGTTAAACAATTTACCCAACTGGGTTGGCGCTAATGCGACTCTGACACAGAGCGCCAGCTGGCGTGCCCTCTTTAGAGGATTTCCCCCATTGGCGCGAGCGATACACTGTGGAACAGCGCCAATGGAAAAAGGGCTATTTTTATGGGCATTTTGCAGAAGGTGTCTTCAGGGGATATGAAGTACATACTCAAGGGGATACAATATAGGTGTTTTCAAGTTATGTCACTTCTCATAGGTATCGAAATAGGTCCTCCATTGTGCGGGAAAAGGGGTAACAGGGACGGTGACAAAATACTGTGTAACAGTCTTCACAACCTATTTTTCAGTTTGTGCAAAGTCTTGTTTTTGACATCTTTTTGTAGAGAATATTGTGAACAGCTGGAGCTGAATTTTTGGAAATTGAGAGAATTTTATCTCAAAAACATTATTATCTACAATAACCTCTTTCACTTTTTACATATATAGCTCTCATTGAGATATACAAGCGTATCATTGGACCCTAATATTGCAGAATGGATGGACCAGAATGCACAAAGAAAGGATGCAGTTAGTGACTGGGATGCCTCGTCCTCACTTAAGAGTTGCTATAAAATTCGAATTTTACTTCTTTGTCACCATAAATCCATAAAAATAGTGCCAAATAGATTCATTATTTTTGAATGTCCTTTATTTAAGTTCTATTAATGTAAAACAGTTGGAGATATTTGTAAAACCAATCTAGATATTTTTTCAAGATATTTCAGTTTAGAATTTGTATAAATACTTCACAAGTTGAAGTGATTAGGGTGGATTAAAAAGAATTTCTATAGACTTTTGTTTTGAGCTAAAGGAGCTATTGTAATCAAGGCTAGACTGGTTTAGTGGATTAAATAAAGCTGAGGACATTTCACTCGATTCATGTGCACTATGGGAAACAAATAAGTATCACTTCTCTGAGTTTGAATATTGTTTTCCTTTATGTTATGAAATATCATATGTGTTTTCTTATAATTCTTAAAAGCAAACAAGGAATAATACTATCAGAATTAGCTTAAATGCTTTCTATTTTAACTGTTTGCTTATTAAATGTTTTCTACTAAATTACTTAAGTCTGTGAATTCTTAGTTGCTCCCTTACTTCTGTAAATCATTCCCTTTATTGGCCCTTAGTACAGGATTCTTAATTGTCCTTGCTATTTTCCAATCTTCCATTCTTCACCTTGATCCCTACTAAGGATTCTTCATTGCCCTTGGCCTTGGTTAATTTTTCCATCCATTGAGACCTTCAGATTTGTCCTTGCTATCCTATCTTGCCTTGTGAACTCTTACCTTGGTGATTAATCAAATCCTAATAAACCTTTCCTACTTGACTCCATAGCCCAATGGCCTGAATACCTGCTCTACCCATCCATTTCCTTGATTCCATCAAACAAATCAAAACAAATTCCTTAAGCATTAATAACTAGCCTAATATCATATCAAAACAATGCTAAATCATATAGAGAGAGCACTCTTTGAGTGTATATTGGCTAGGATCTATACTTAAAATATTGGTTTGTAGTTACCTTGGATCCTTTCCTTCTTTTAAATAACTTCTAAGGAAAATCTGGGTGACAACAGGGTCATTGGTGATTTTGTACAAGTCAGAGATATCAAGCATTGCCAAGAAAGGCAAGGTGTTTGATGCCCCCAAATCGAACCAAGGCAGTGAGATATGACTTGAGGATCCTTGCAGTCCTCCCATTGTGTTGTTCCCAATATTATACATAGGATGTGTGGAATAGTAATTCCTTGGGGTACAGTCATGTACTATGGTTGTCCATAGGGATTGTTAGACTAGGGGTTGTAAGTACCCCAAGGATAAGGAATACCCCCTTGACTTATCTGAGGTTGAGAGTGGGGTGCCCATATGGATTGAGTGGGACCTTGTTGAGGGATCCCGCTCACCACGTAATTAACTATATGTCCTTGACTGACATAAGGAGGGTTCATGTCAATCAATGACTGTCCTTGTTTTCCTATAAATGGAGGGGGGACTATAACATTCCTGGTTAGTATGTGCATATTGGGAACATTTCCCCTAGGCATCTGAACCTGGGGGTTGGAACTAAACAATGGATGCCAGCCAAAGGGGTTGTTGACAGGACCCTTGCTAACTGTGTTTTATCTAGTGTTATAAGGAGCGATATATGTAGCACTTGTCGAAGGTCTGGGAGCTGACACAAAAGGGGTGGGAACTGGCATGTACTGGGTTCCACTTGCACTGGGTGTCATGATAGGGTTTGAACCTGGGACAGGTGGAATAGCAAGGTTTCCCATCAGAGTTGTGGTACTGACTGTCTGTTGGCATTATGTTTTTGGTATGGTTATATGTTCAGATGTTGTACTTGATGGAAACACCCATGGCATGGCTCTCAATTTGATGAAAATAAAGAAGTACGCAGGAGAACAGTTTAGGAGGTGCGTACCCGCAAGTACGTCGTGCAGGGATCGCATCCTGTTACGTAGATTACCCATTCATGGGGTGCGTACCCTAGTGCACACTCTTCAAGGCAGTAAAGCGCGCACACGTGGGGTTTCTTATGATATTTAGCCGACGGTATCGTGTTATCATGGTTCTGGCCCGTGGTATTGTTTTATTTTATTATTATTATTGAGCCCCATGATCCTTGATTTGAGGAAGAGCTTGCCTATATAAAGAAAAGGAGATCATTTGGCTTAGTATGCTTTTGGGTTGAATATCTTAAGATCTGATCTATTGGGTTATTGTTTCAAAAGGCTTGATCTATATGAAACTGAAAGTGGAAAGCGAATCTGTAAAGGGTGATCTCCCGAGCGCTTGATCAGATCTGGGCATCCGTCTAACTGTAGCACACTGGTGATCTACAAATTCAGCCCTAATCTGAGGTACGCAGGTGTTTAACGGTGCCTCTGCGTGGGTACTCAGAGCAGAAGAAGGCAAACTGCGCAGGTATGCAAAGCAGACGAAGGGTGACTGCATGGGTACGAAGAGCAGAAACAGGAGAACTGCATGGGTACGCCGAGCAGCAATGGTTCAGGTGCATGCCTACTGTAACAGTACGCTGTGCGATAGTTCTTTTGGGTGCGCGCCTACTGTGGCAGTACGCGGCGCGATATTGTATTTGGGTGTGTATTGTACGCAGCGCGACAGAAGAAGCAGTGCGTGGGCATGCAGTGCGACAGAAGGAGATCTGCAAGTATACGAAGAGAAGAGGAGGGTGAAGTGCGTACCGGCGTAGGCCAAAGAAAGGAAAGTTGCGTATCTGTTTCAGGACTATCTGTTGACTGAATTTTTCTGTTGATAAGGTGTTCTGGGTTCAGTTCTATTATTTTGATCTGGTTACTACAGCTGACTGTAATTTATATGTACTTGATGATCATTTCATGTATATGGACCCAGTTTGAAAATTTATGAAAAGTGGTCCTTGTAAGAATAGAAGTAGGGGGTTGTAGCTCCCTTCCAGGAGAGACTGGAAAATGAGAGAGAGTTGTAGCTCTCTGCAGGTTGCAGCCTGCGTACTGGTAAAGGACTGCACCAGTACAAGACCAT